>VZTA01028939.1:113127-167924 GCA_013398855.1 Mohoua ochrocephala
TCCTCTTCTCTTCTCTTCTCTTCTCTTCTCTTCTCTTCTCTTCTCTTCTCTTCTCTTCTCTTCTCTTCTCTTCTCTCTTTGCTAGGTGTCAGCAGTCAGGTGGGCTCTCCTGTTCAGAAAGGGCAATCCCCAGAGGCACCTACCACAGGCCCTTCTGAACAGAGAGGGAGGGCCTCAAGGCAGATAATGCCCATGTTCAGGGGCATCTTCACTGCACGGTCAAGAGGCCATTCAGTTCTGAGCTCTTGGGTTACACCAGTGTCAATGGGATCATTTCCACATCTCAGACCCTGTGCCCTCTCCAAGAAGGCAGTTCGTGATAGCACTTGGAGCTGGTCTGCTCTTCTTCCTACAGCCATAAAGAGAGCTTTTGCTCTGTACCGCTTTTCCAGTAAACTTGCCTGTCTTTCTGGGTACAAAGAGATTTGTGGGAAGGCAGGCATGGGGTTATCAGCACCTCTCCGACTTAGCCCACAACTGCAAGTTAGGACAAACATCAGTTCAAGGAAACTGATGTTCTTGGCCTCAAGGTCATACATTTGTGCCACCTAGTGAAAACTCCTCCTCGGTGGCTGAGTGGAAGAGCAGGGGCAAGACCTGAGAAAGAAAAGGGCCCCAGTTGTACTTGAGACAGCAGGGTCAACTCAAAGTGCTTTGCCCTCATCTATCCCTCTTTCATGGCCATTGTTCCCCAGGCAGGAGATTCTCATCTGTTGCAGTCTTAAGCAATGAAGGTAAACATGTTCTTATTTTGTTTTATCCTCATGCATGGCTCTGGAAGCTTTATCAGTCAAAGAGCTGATTCAGAAAGCAGATTACACGTGCCCGCCTTAAGGACAGGAAAAACCTCTCAAATCCTATTATCAGGACACAAAGTCAGCAGTGGAGACATACTTAAAAGTTTACAGACATATGCATCACCAGGCAAGTTAAATCCTAACACTTTCCTTGTTTAATCCATCATGTCTAAACAGTTGCCTTTCACTTCTTCCTCTGTTTGAGAAATGTGTGCAGGCAGATTGTGACATCCTCAGATATGCTCATTATTCAAAATTATTTTCAAATTGGTTTGCAGAACATTTCCCAAGTGCAGAGCCTGTGAGTGTTTTGTAACAAAGCAGTGGTTATCTGGACATTGTTGGCTGAGTAACTCATGCATTGCTGGGCTTGCCCCAGGATTAGAGAGCACAGTAGAAGGCAAATGGCAAGCACTCATTGCCATCATCAAATATACCATTGGAAATTTATTGTCAAACATCCCTCTAGGCCAAATGTGCAAGTTAATAGCCTGTCTTCATTTAGATATGAATGCGAGAGTGTCATGAACTCATAACTTGGTTTTCAGATAATTATTTATAGAGATGTGTTTAGACTGTTCGCTCAGCTCTGGTGGTGCATCTGTGCATTCATTTAGTTAGGTGACAATGCATGTGGCAATGTGGCAGCTCTGCAGTCTTAATTTATTCATCACAAGGTGCATTGGCTTCTTGATCTAGTTTCTGGAGAAATATTTAAAACTCCAGCTGGCGTGCTGTTAAGTAACATTCTAAAATAAGAAGGCGGCATTCGCGACCTTTCAGTACTTAAATGGGGCCTATAAGAAAGATGGGGGCAAACTTTTTAGCAGGGCCTGTTGTGATAGGACAAGAAGTAACGATTTTAATTAAAATAGGTTTGATTTAGACTATATATAAGGAAGAAGTTTTTCACAATGAGGGTGGTAAAACACTGGAACATGTTGTCCGAATAGGTGGTGGATGCGCCATCCCTGGAAACATTCAAGGTCAGGCAGGACTGATGTAGTTGAAGATGTCCCTGCTCATTGCGGGGGAGTTGGACTGGATGACCTTTAGAGGTCCCTTTCAAACTGAACTATTGCATGATTCTAATGGAGAAAGTAATGAGTGGTCTGGAGCGGAGCTGACTGCACAGAAAACCTTGGCATAATGCAGGATAAAGAGCCTCTCGGACACTGTGTTCCTGAATGTGGGAAAGACACGTGCAGGAGTGATTACCGTCAATGGACAGGATGTTTCAGTGCAAGCTGCTGAAGCCCTCTCACAGAGTCACCTACGCTAATTCCTGGCAGAGGAGTAGATCAGATTTCAGTTTACCTCTCTGGTGAGAGCCCTGAATTGTCATTTCCCACATTACCATGTGTGAGCACATGCTCGCAGTCCATGGTGATTCTGATGTACCTCCAGTGTCCCAGGATTGCCAGGAGCTAGGCCAAGCACAGCCTTAGTACAAACTGCTGTGCAGGCAGTCAAAAGCCATTTCCTCCATAGTCAAAGCACACTCGGAAATCCACAAGCATTGGCCATATACTTTTATAATGTCCCTTGCTCAAGTTGTGGGGGGATTTATGAAAAAAATACTTGAAATGGTTCACACATATTGAAGAGGTAGAGCCTGCATTGTATAAAATTACATTAAAATATATTAAATAAATACTGTAATAATTACATTTAAAATGCAAATATAGGTCATAGAATCACAGAAACTGAGAATGGTTTGAGCTGGAAGGGACATCAAAGATCATCTAGTTCAAACTCCTGTATTGTGGGCAGGGACACCTGTCCAAGATAAACAGTTTATAGTACAGCAATAATCTCAAAATGTTAAATTCTGTAGTGCTTCTTAAGAAGAAAGATCTCTCTCAGCCAACGTGTTTAGTGTTTTAAAAACCATTTTAGTCAGTGTCTCTAACCTGACTTCTATTGAATCACTAAAGCACTCAATTTTGAAATTATTGCCAAAAGATCTTTTGAAAATCTATTCTGGTTTACAGGCTCCATGTTTTGCTTATTACCTGAGAGGACCATTGTCACTTCCGTCTCACAAATTTCCAACTAATAATTTGCTTTCATATCCCAGTATTCCACATTAGCATGGAAAAAAACATTCTGCCATTGTGATATTTTTGCATTCACAGAAGTTTTTACTGCAGCTTGGTATATAGACAAATATAGTAGTGGTACCCAAATAGAAGAGATTTTTCTAAGAATGCACATAGCTGCTTCTGCCTCAAGAAAGATAGCAGTGCTTTTCTGTTCTTTTCTTTCATCATCCCTGCAGTTTTCCGAGGGTAGCTCGGGACTTGACATCTTGCTAAGCATATCACAGTAGCATTACCACTATGGCCTTCTGTGGGATAGCTTTAAGCTACAGGAGGCGGCCTCCAGGCAGCACGGTCCTACTTGTCCATGCTGAACCTTGTCTGCTCGGTCTCCTGGCCTGCCCCTCAGGAAGGTGATGGAGACCCTGGCTCCACCCCCAGGGTCTCTCATCATCATTTTACAAGTGTAAAATGTGAGAGATGGCTAATAATTTCCTATGCTAGCAATTAGAAAAGGAGACCTAATTGTTTTTACCAATGAGGCAACAGAAGATACTGAATTGGCATAACATATTAATCCAATTTGGAATTGGGGTAGGACATGTCCTCTAACACAAGTTTGTCCCGAGAGCTGCTAGGACAATGACACCGTTGTCACATTACATGCATGCAGTCTTTTTCACCCCATACTGCAGCTCCAGAGGATAATCCCTCAGGAGTACAATATTCCACAGCTCTGTACTTGGGCATAATATCAAAAGGAATTTAAAAAGAAGACCAGCATTCTCAGGTTCTGTGCACCGTCCTGCAGCACTAAGGGATTGCTATCATCTTCACATCCGGTTCCTAATCAGACACTCCAGGCCTTTCTGGTGCAGAGAGAAGATGATTGTTAGTCATGTGATTAAAGGCTAATCACCAGAATCACAGAGGCCTGGCCAAGAGCAGATGAACAATGGAGCAGAGGAGCCCTAGAAAGGCAGTAATGGCACATGCTGAAACGGTTGCTCTGAAAACTATCCAAGGCATTTACCCATCACATCGGGTGTGAAACCCGCCAAGATTATTCAATTGAAGAAGCTATCTCCTCAGAAGACCTTGCAGACTGCCAGGGGTTATTGCCTACAAGGACACAGGACTCACTAAGGGACACTGGGAAAGGCATTTAGGGGCTGTATGCGACTTACTGTGTCAGGACTTAAGGAGACCGTGAAATTTTTGAAAAGCTTGGAAAAAGATATTATAGGTAGTAAGGCCTGTTATTGGAGTTTCTCAGAGAGGCAGCTTTGAAGATGCGTTTTTGGAATACTACTATCCTTTATTTCATTAATAATGGAAGCTGTCCAGGAGTAAATCAAAACTTGAGCAACAAGTATGAAAAACACAATTGTCTTTTCCCCTGAAACAAATTGCAAGCCTTCTGGTCCCACCCTTGCTTTTCCACCAGCCAGCAGGCTCTGCTGTTGTACTGCCTGGTCCTTTCATAACTCTCAAAGCCAACAAGAAAAATTGCATTTCATTTCCAAAACGAATTTCAGCTCAAATCCAGCTCCTAAGATTAGTCTCCATCACTCCTTCCTGAACATTAGTGGCACCAGCCTGTGTAACCTTTCCCAGTACTCGTTTCACACATATAAAAGTACACAGATGGCCAATTATGCCAGTGACTGCACTGAATTATTATGTATAATTAGAGATGGGAGCAAGATTCTAAGATGAGAAAAAGAGGTTTGATTCTACCAGACTTGTGGATTTATGGGCTTGGAGAAGGCAGCTGTTTTTTCTCTTATCTGTACATGTAGTGCCGCAGCACAGACATTTTACAAGCCATTCATGCCATGAACATGAGCAGGGGCTAAGGAGGTGATGTGGGGCATAGGGGAGAGGGTGATGCACTGCTACCAGGAGCCTGGAGGTGGGTGGTGGGCGCCCTCGGAGGAGCTCAGCATGTAGCCAGGGCTGCTTCACAGCACAGACAGCGAGATGCACAGGACACTGTTTTTCCTCTTCATAGCTCTTCTTGACTGCAAGGTGTAGATTGCTCAGCTTCTTGCCAAATATTTCGGATTGAGAAGAAAAAAAACCCAAAACCAAACGCCATGAGAAAAACGAGGCAGCATTATTATTTATATAAACAAGACGGCTGAGGAGTAAGCCCACTTCTCCTCCTACGTGATCTTGGGATGAATTAGTGGCTTTCATTGCTACATTGCTAGGTTCTGTGAGAAACACAAGACTGCACTTCTCATTTCAGAGTTGAGTGGAAAGACTTGACTGTGAAAAGTCAAAGCTTCTTAGATGACTGCAAAGTCTGAATTAATACTACAAGAATTACACGCAGACTGGTATTTTGTTCTCTTCTTTCAAGTTTACTCAAGTAAAAAAGTAATTAATTCTTCAAGCATAGTTGAACTTTGCCTACTTTACACTAAAAACTGGGTGACTCACTGGAAGTTGCTAAGTTTTTTGAACTCATGAGCATGAAATCAATGAATAGCAGAAATTAATGCTTCGCAAACCATACTTATTTTCATTTGATAACTTTTGTTTAATGTCATTTCAAATACGTTGGACTTGCTAATCAGTCATCAAAATACAATTACGGTATATTTTATAAGAAATGACACCTCAATAGATGGCCCATAAAAGACATCCAGTGTGATTTTCTACTGAAATGAGGGACAGATTGCTGATTTTATGAACCATCTAGAAAGTGGATGAAAGGTGCTTGACAACTACTTTTTAAATCAAATGAGCTACTGTTTCTTCTATATGTTTTGCAATACTGGCACCTATATTTAATGCGGCAAAATGTTAAATATTTGACAAAGCTCAATGAAGATTGTTTTCTGGGTATATTTTTAAAATTTCAATAGCAAGCATTTAAATATATTGTTCTTGGCTTTTTTTTTACAATATTTAATTTCCTCCCTACTTGGTCAAATAAGGCATTTTTCAGCCAATGGACTTATCAGAACACTTCCTTAAACTTCCTTTCCATTTCTGAGGTCTGATTTTTGAAGATCCATTACAAACATTTTAATGATGTATTTGTGAAAAGTACTTACTATGAAAAATAAAATATAAGGAATATGTTCATCACAATTTTAAGGTGATCAAGTTTAAAAAATCATTATGATAGAAGTGCAAACCTCAGCAAAAAAGCAATACATGTGATACGTGTGTCAAATAATATTTTCTAGTCAATCTTGTTAATATGTAGCAACATGTACATAATTCTTCCTGACATGAAAAATCTAAAAAGAGCAATCTTAAACATTTAACACCCAAGCATCTCCTTATGATACGCATCATGCAATAACCCCCACAGTTAAATAATATAGCCAAACCCAAAAGCAATGACCAAAAAACCCCAAAAAACCAAACCCAAACCAAAAACAAATAAGCGAGCAAACAAACAAAATAAAAGAAAGAAAAAGGAAAGAACCCGAATTCCAAAACTCTACAGTGTCAGCATGACTTTTATATGGGCCTAAGGCTCATTAGATGCTTTCCGAATTGCTACTGTTGCTGAGTATTATCAGTGAGCTCCACTAACACGGGTTCTGCCTGCATACTGACAATAACCAGCTAAAGCTCTGCTATTTAAGTGTCTCATTGTTTCTCGTTCTCTCCCTTCCTCTCTGAGTTTAAGAGCATGAAGTACCTATTCTCATAACAATAGCTGAAGTAATTATCTGTTCCAAACATCATTCCATCAGCTAAAGAAGAGTGTGGCCAAAACAGCTTTATGCCACACCTCAAATATTGCCCAGCTTAGCCCTCTCCTTTCATGTAGAGCCATGGAACCACTAGTCCAAGCTTTCACTGTGATCCAGAAGTTATTTTAATGCTCAGTGGGTTGGCTTTCCATCCAGAGATGGAAATCTCGGCCTTAGTTTCCATGAGAGCCTATTGCTTCTGGCTCCCCAGTCAGGGTATCCTGGTGAGCATCCAGGTATGGCCCAAAAAGGGAAATAAAATAACCAGAGCTGGTCAGAAGACTGTCTTTTGTTCCAAATTGCTTTATTTTTGAAAGAAAAGCAAAGCTGTGCTGAGCTGGGACAAAAAAGCTAACAATCAGAACATTTTTGTGGGAGGGAAAAACCTGAAAAAATCCTGCTTTGGAAGGATGTGGGCATTTTTTCAGCTTGTTTCCTGGGCTGCCCAGCTCCTCTGGCTGCCCGCTATGTAGGCGGGCTTCCACAGAGCTGAAAGCCTGCTCTGCAGAGAGAGATGGGCAGAGAGCATGAGGGAGAAACCCTGAAACCTGCTGACTACCAAGAGGAGAGACCAACCGAGGGACCGCTGCTCTCTCCTTCACTGGGCTGATACAGAGACCCTGGCCAGCAGATACCCAGCTAACCAGCAATCTACTCTCCTGGTGACCAAGAGGCTGCTGCCACCAGGAAGGTGGCATTTGGGATGAGATTTGCAGAGACAGCCAGCCGAGAGAGCCCAGGATCCCCAACTCTGGTGGCAACTTGAGTTATGTATTGCTCAGACACCAGTTACCTATTCCCTGCAACCACCAGCTGGGGGACTTGGAAAGCCCAGCCTACCTCCAGCTCACCAGAAACAAGCAGAGACTTTGAATAAAATTAAAGAGAAGGTTGAACTGGCAGAAGAGTTGGCTTGAGGAATTATTTTCCAACAAACTGTCATTTCTCAATGGAAATTAATTTAATAAGGAAGCTCTTGATCACCCCCATGACCTATACTCTGAGGCTGAGTGATTGGCTTAGCACATGTACTTTTAGGGGAAAAATGAGCTTTGATTAGTTTCAGGGACCATCATTGTGCCAGAACCCACCAGCTGTCCAGTGGCCAAGAACCTACCACGAAAAGCAGATGTGGGCCGTGGGGTGTGTAAGGTCTCTTGAAGCAGGGATCTAAAATTGCCTGTGCTCTCTTACTAATGAAGGTGCCACGGTTTCATGAGTTAAAAAGCTGGGGTGAACAGTTTTGTTCATTAGGAACCTGATATGTTCTGGAAGAGTTATCACACAGCTGGTAGCAGTCTTTGAAAATTTCAATAAAACAGTTGTTTGCTGAAGAAAAAGGAGATGACTGTGTGTCTGGTCATGTAGTTCCTGTTTAAATTAGAACAGCTGCACCTGGACATTTCAAGATTTAAGGTGAATTTTTTCCTGATGCGATTAACTGCCCAAATGTGGCCAAAGACAACAATTAAGACTAAAGCTTTAGAATCATTAGATTTGCTGCCTGAAAAGAAATGGTCATTTATAAACTATCTAGCAATGGAGATACATTTAGTAGAACCTGACATCCTTCTGCTATACTTTATACTAGGTAGCGAGAGCTCTAATACCCCATATTTCTTGTCTCCACTATTTAATATCTATTTTTATGTTTTTTTGTTACTTCCTTTTTTCTCTCAAAGGGCTAAGATAAGCGTATTGAACAAATGTATTTTTAGCTTAGGCCTCTGATCACATTCTTGCAGGACAAAGGAATTGTAGATCTGCCTGCAAATATTATGTTACTTCTTTTAGTTGTCTTTATGCAATTTTGGATTAGGCTTTCAGTATCTACCTGCAGGGAACTCGTGCTGAGCCATAAAAGCCTATTAAAGCGGTGACTGGTGAGGCACTAAAAATAACCTTAGTCTGAAATAGCTTGTTTCAGCTCTTTATCAGGCACTAAGAAAAGTGTGCTGCCTAATATCTTACAGGAGAAGGATGATTTCCAGAGGACAAACACAATACCTCTGGAAGTGATAGAAGGAGAAAAAAGAGAGTGTGACAAGTTAAGCACTGGATGTCCCCTTTCATAAAAGCAGAAAATCTTCACAGCGCAACTCTTATATAGATAAGAGAAGCTACCCTGGAAAAGGTAGTCCCAGTTCAGTGTTCTTGTTCACTAACTTGGCCTGGACTGGCTGTTCCCTTATTCCTTTCTCTAGTTCAACTTCATTATTTCCTCTTCCTCCCTCGGTGCTTCATCATTTCCTCTCCCTATAACTTCTCAGACATTATTTTTAATGATTTCTCACCTGTTCTCCTCTCTCACCTTCTTATCCTCTCTCCTACTAATGTGCTGATACATCAGCGATTAATTAAGCTTCAGTCTTCAGCTTTGGTTCATTTGTCCATCACTCCCATCATAAGACCTTCACTTCCAACTCTGATACCTGTTTTCCTTACTTCTGCTGCCATCCTGCAGAGTGGACTATCTTCCCTCACACGTGTTTCAACTGACATGGTTTATTTTTACTATCTTCTGTCTATCTCTGGTTCTCTAATTTAGCTGACACCTGAGCCAACATCAACAGCTCAACGTATTTTTACTTCTTAGACATGCTCACAAGCAGTCCCGTTGCATGAAACACAGCTGGGGTTTTCTGACCCTTCCTTGCCTGTCACAGTCCAGGAAGCTCTTTCTCTTATCATACAGAATTGTTAAATGGGTTTTTTTTGGTCTACAATTTACTAATTCTTGATGTCTGTTTATAAGTATTGATGTGACACATCGTGTCACCATCAGAAATCATGCCTGTAGGCCTTAGCCTTTCAGGTCTCCAGGTAAGTTATAATCAGCTCAAGATAGAGATACGGATACAACTCCAGATCACTGTTCTCAGTTATTGAGATGAAATTCAGAGTGTTTCTGTGAGACTGATTTAGAGATACAGAGTATCTAAACAAATGTATATCTAAATAAAGATATTTAGAGATTTTTTAAAGAGAAAACCACTTATGACTGTCTATAATTTTCAGTTCAGATCTCAAACTTGGATTGGAAATACAACTTAGTGAGAGTCTATCTATCTTTACTTGCAATTATTCCTTCCAGAAGTCAAGCAGTGGATATGAAATACCACCAGCCATGAAAAGCAGTAATTCTGATACAGCAACTGTTTTATCTGTCATTACACGGTGTAACATGATTTAAACCCAAGTTGTTAGCTAATCAGAAACTATTCTCCTCATTTTTTTCCACCGTCTGATGTTCCTACAATTCAGAGGCAATGCATTATGCAGCAGACTTTACCCAAAATAATGTGGCTGGCCAGGTAAGGTAGCAGCAGCAAAAATGACGTCTGATGCATTGACTGTAATAGTTATTCAGAAAGACTGAGCTTTAAACAGCCTAAATTGGTGAGTGCTGAGTGGCTGTTGCTCTAGCACGTCAGGCCTTCAAGTGAAAAAAAGCAGGTTCTATAATTCACACATTATTATTTATATCATTAATAATCTTCATTTGTCTGAGTATTTCTGGTCAGGAAAGTGTCTGGGAGATTTGGCAGCCCAAAGTTTGCCTGTTTCGTTGCATTTCCACAGGACCTGAGGCCTGAGCAGCCACAGACATCCGCTTACCTGCTCTAGGTGACCCTGCTCTCCAGAGGTCCCTTCCCACCCCAACCATTCTGTGATTCCGGTTGCACCCTCTCAGTTAGTCCTATGGCAGTGGGGCAGCTGTCCCAAGAGCCTTTCCTAGTTCTCATCCTGAGTAACAGCCAGCTGCACCCTGGAACTCCTTGTTCTAGGCAAGAGTAATCCCTGAGCATCCCTGAGCATCCACTAAATTTCACTATTAAAGATACACTCATATACTGAAGAGAGGCATTAAGCAACTTGTCCTCTGGATAATGCTAAAGGCTCCTTTAGAGAGGGATTGACCCTGGAGTGAAATAGAGAATAATAAATATGAGGTGCAGGAGTTTTTAAATGCTCCAGCATGCATGAACTGGAAGATATTGGAAATCATTAGAAAGGAAATGCCAGAGCCTAACAAAAGGCCCACATAAAGTTCAGACTATACAAGCTAAACATTGTGCAATGCCACCAGCATGTTCAGTATATCTTTTTTGAATGAAGTATAAATAGAGTTAGTTAATTTATTAAGTGGAGTCTTCCTTCTCTGTTGAGGTTACGTGGAAAGATTTGGGTTTTTTTTAAAATAGATAAATAAATTACACACCATCCCCTCCCCTGTTTGCAACGATCCTTTCCTCTTCCAAGAAGAAGCCCCTGAATAAAGACACACTACACCAAGCAGCTCTATAGAAGGTGTCTTTAATACAACAAACCTGTTGTATGGTATTAGCATGGGGCAATAGTGGAAGGTCTGCTAACAGTAAGTTTTACGTTATCAACGGAAGGGTAGAGTAAAAAGCAGGGTCTCAGCCTCCAGTGTTTCTGCTTATAGGGTTACAACCCCAGAACCATCTCTCCATTTATTTTTCATGCTGCTTCTAATTGAAGCAAGTGGAAAATCAAATCTAAGGGGTTTGGGTGAGCATCAAAACTGAAAAAATAAGCCAGGAAAGGATCTGACTAGCTCTGTGCCATTGACCCAGAGGCCCAAAATATTATGCAGTCCTTAAAAAAAAATCTGAAGAAGCAAAGAGAATACCTAATACTTTGTAAGGAAGTTTGATAAATATTTTATCTCCTCCTTAAATACTTCTCCTAAATTGTTAGTCTGACACCTATGAACACAGTTGCAGTAGGTTTGAAACACAGCAGCACCCAGAGCAGCGAGAGATTTGTCAAAGTCTCTCTAAGCCAAGTGACAATGATTATGTTATTATTTGATGCCATCATTAAATAATAGACACCGTCACCAGATCGCACTGAACCTCCTAAAAATGACCAGTTTGTCCTCAGCAATCTGCTCCATGCATCTAACATGGAGGTATCTACAGTGATGAATCTCACACGTAGCAGTTTTCGTTAAAGAAATATTTCTGTGAAAACCTATGTTGTGAGGGGTTTAGTCTGACCCCAACAACACATCTCTTCCAGTACACGGACTTGCAAAGGGCGCTTGAGTGAGTGATTGGACACTCAGTTATGTTTAACAGTCACATTAGGGCTGTTGTCATTCTTCCTCAGGAAATTCCCGCAGGCCTGTTCTGGCTCATCTCAATCTTTGCCCATCGATCAGACATTATTGATCTGAGCAAGGGTCCCTAAACACCACAAGAATGGTGAGTGAACAGCTGCGGTATGAAAACGGGACCTTATCTGTAAAGATCAAAGACCTTGAGTGAAAGTTGCTGAACTATTGTGGAAATAAAAATTTAATCATTGATCAGAAGTGACCAAGGTCAAATCTCAAGCTATAGTGTTCAAACAAGTTCTAGAATTCCCAAAGTGTTCATTGGCATGGGGAAACTGGGCATACATGCTCGAGGGGCAATGGGTTCCTTCTGCTCACTGAACTCTGTTTGCTTTCAGGAATACTCTCCAAAAATGACCTTGCTACAACCTGCCAAGTGATGCTAAGACATGGTCAGTGTGGCAAAGCAATCCTGCAGAGATACACATCTAACTGCCTGAATCCTTTCGAGATTCTGGAACTCTGAATTTGAGTGTGCATCCTTTGCGTGCTTCCTGAAGGAGAAATATTTGTCAAAACTTGGAGCCACACTTGGTCAAGAAACTGAAATATTGAGAAAATATTACTGCCAGTTCAGGGTTTGGGCAAATCCTTCTCATTCAGAAACCATCTTATCACATCCTTTGTACAACTCAGGAAGCTACCTTGAGAATTACAATTTACTTTGGTAAAAATCTCCAGAAGCTACTGTCAAGTCTAAGGAGGTAAGTAACCAGGTCCTTTGTTCTAGTTCTGTTGTTGACCACTACATACTGTAACCATTGCTTCATTCTTGCAAACCTTAACTGCTTGCAGCGAAGACTTCCAGTGAAAGGCCTTGGCAGGATCTGACTTCTGTTAACTGAAGTGGTCAGTGCTGTCACTTGCGTCTGACCCCTTTGCAAGCCCGACCACAAATGAACACTTACCAAGCACATGAAATATTTTCAGTTTCAGGTAACACATGAAAATGCATGCTAACCTTTGTGGGTTTTGCCGAGTTTTTGGTTTGTATTAAGTATATTTGGTGGAGCTCCATCTAACCAGAGATAAATGACTTCCCTGAAAATGCAGAAGACAAACAAGACAACGACTGTTGACCTGGTATTGTTGGCAAATTCTTTGGCTACATTTCTTGCACTGGTTTCATCCCACCTAAAGGAGTGATGCCTGTGAACAACAGCTGTAATTAAGACCACTACAGACCACACTTTCGATAGACACACTTTCCTAGAAAAGGAAGGAAATCATTGAGACCAAAACAGAAAAATGCAAGAACTTCCTGAACTCTGAGCCAGTCAGTCTGCATCATTGACATATACTCACAGACCAGACAATGAGATGTTCTTTTCTCTGAAGTTGTTGTCTGCTGAGTTATCTGTGTTTGCCATAGAAACTTTAGGTTACCACGCTTTTCATCAATCACCTGAGGGGACAATCCAAAGCACTGGGGACAGATCCAGCAATATAGAGGCCAGCTCCTTGTTTGAGCTCTGAGGCCAGCTTTTCCTGCAGCATTTCAGTGAAAAAATGCTTGTTTATGCTTTGCCTGTTATAAGCTGAACTAAATGTGATCATTTGGGAGACAGAACCTCGAAGGCTATAATTAATTACCTTTAAGTTGTAGGGGATTAAAGGTGTAGATCCTTAACTGTTGAGTAAGCTAACAAGGACATTTACTGTAAGGCATGCTGCATCAAAGTACTGTAAACTACTATTCTGAAGAAGAGAGAAGAGAGGAGAGGCTGAGAAGACATATGCTGATACTTGCCCACGTTACCTGTACACATTATTTCAGGAAAAAGTAATTTCAGAATACTGCAGGAACCCTGTGTTAAATATCAGGGCACTGAAAATGCAAGACTAGAATGAATAGTGTATCAAGGAATAATTTTTGTCCTTGGTTAAAGAAGACAGCCTGTAAAGATCATGTTGGACTGAAGTCTCTTCAAGGTTGATGTGCTCCAGATCTTGTGACTCTATTAGAGAAAAGGAGAAGAGGTTTCTTTCAACTTGAGGAACGATCTTGCACCAAACCATTTGCTTTTTTTCCCTGAGCTCTTAATAAAGAGGTAGAATTTCCAATTAGTAAAAATAAGACTAAAAACTTTGTCTATGCTGGTCTCATCTTACTGCAGAAATTTCCAGTACTGTATATAGGACATAGACACTATGTATTTGGCAAAACAGAGATGACAACTGGTCTCATAATTCCTTAAGGACAAGTTCCAAAAAACACATTTGGGCATCTAAAGCGCTGCTGAAGCAGAAGATAGGAAGGCTCAAGACAGTGATTCAAAGAGAAAAAATCCTGGCCTCTCCTCTGATGCCTGAAAGTCTGTCTGTACCTAAACCTTATCCAAAGAAAACTTACTGAGGTGCCAAACGCTGTGTTAGCACAAATGGCCAGAGATATTATTTTGCTTGACCTGAACTTATGCTATAATCCCATCTCCCACCTAAGACTCCATCTCCATCCTGAGATTCACAAAATAGGCATGCCTCTTAGGAGACCCATCTGGAGGCCTGATCTGCACATACTGCGCACACACTGAATTCAACGAAATGGCAACAGCAGCTGCTGTTAACGGCAGTGGCAGCAGTGACTGAGCACTGTTTGTACAATACCTCAGCTATCAGGGCAGTTGCCAAGTAAAGAGGAGACTGAAGATACTTTTAACCACTCAGATGTTCTCACAGAGATGGAAGACAGCCCAGTTTGTCTTTTCACAGGATTAATCCACTCGGTGTATCTGAAAAGGTAGACATCCAAAAGGACAGTCTGAGCTCAGCACAGGCAGGAATCTCCTCACACAGTGCCTGGCTACTGTGACTTCAGTTTTGAGCTGCCTGATGGTGCCCAGGCAGCCTCTGGGGTCTCTGGTCTCCCCCAGGAGCAGAGACCTTTGCTTTGGGTGCTGCTGTGATGAGTGACATAGCCTTCAGGTCCTGCCTGGAAGTTGCCTCCAGGATCTCCATGGAGAGGAATTTCTCCATTGCATCCTGCCACTTATGGGGGAAAGGCACTCTGAGGCTGAGGTGGCTCAGGGGTAAATGTCACTGGTGAAAGCGGCAGACTATGGCATTCTTCTGCCTGTTAAAATGAGAACAACAAACCATTGAAATAATCTCCCAGGGAAGGGGGGGATTCCCCAAAATTGGACACTTTTAAGATTCAGCTGGCACAGTTCTGGGCCGTCTCGTCTAGAGTGTGCCTTTGACAAGAAAGGTTGGACCAGACAACCACTGAGGCCCCTTTAAACATGCTCTTCTATGAATCTATGACTCTATGGCAATCTCTTATTTTTTCCTTCTTACAGAGTTATCGTGTTCATACAAGAAGCTCTGGTTTCACAGCCTTTTGGGCACAGCGTGCTGAGAATGACAATGCTTGGGTGCCGCGGCGCCTCAAAGGACAACACTGCATTGGCAGGAGGTGTGAAATGGACCTCGGGGCTTCCCAAGTTAGCTGAACTGTGCTGCCACAAAGAAGGTGCCTGCAAAATCCCTGGTGGAATTAGTGTGTCAGAAACCACGGCATTTTCAGTATTTCTGATTAAAAAGTATATACTCGAAGGAAATAATATGGAAATTGAAATATTTAAGGTCAAGTCATGTTTCCATAAGAGACAGTGAGATATTTGACACAGACTTCTAAAAAGCAAGTATTAGACTCTAAATAGTCTATTTATGAGGAACAAGTGATATTTTAACGTACCAGTATTTTTCCAAACTGTTTTAGGAAAATTATTAATAACTGAAGAAATCTGAAAAAACCCAAAATGTTGAAAAATGCTTAATTGCCATAGCAACGCCTGTTTTACTGTTGAATATCATAACTCCAGAGAGACGCAGAGCAGTCATGACCAGACGGCTTCTTTTAAAATTTCCTGATTGCTAAAATCAAAGAATTTTACTGCATAATCCTCTTTAAACATAATAACAAAAACAGCTTCCCTCAGCATTAGTCACAGTGCCCAAATGGTTTTCCACACCTTTCCATGCACAAACGGAGGTCACCTTTACTTAAAGTCATTAAAGACCATTTTTGTTACAAAACAGAATATAGAACCAAGTTAAATAACAAATGATATTGCAAGATCTGAAAGGAACCTTTTCTTTCACGACTCAGTCTCACTGAGGGAGGCAAACAGTCTGAGTTGTCTCTATATCCTACACACATGCACTGTGACACTGACTTATTGTACAGTAGACAAATATTAGGAGCCCCCGCAAATATATAAAAGAAAATAAATTTGTCATAGTGTTATTAGCAATTAACTTGTCTTGGTTATAGATCCAAAAGTTGATGATCTGCCTCTGAAATATACTTAGCAAAATATGTGATAATTTTAAGTGCACAAAAATATTACTGATGTGCTAAAAGCTATCGTTCTGCCCCTCAAAGGAAATGGACTGCCTCTGACCTCAGCAGGTTTTCAGTCAGACTTTAGAATTTCTGAGCTGGAGGATTTGTGGCCAATGGGAGTCAGGCAGACTGAGAGGAGCAATGCTGGGCAGCACGTCACTGCTCCTGAGAGAGTGTCCTGTTCTCCCACTGCTCCCTCTAGCCTGTGATTCCTTGGAAAATGGACGCAGCAGCAGGTGCTTATGTGGTATTACCGAAATCTGTTATGATTGTTCTTATCCTAAGAAGATTCACTACAGAGGACAAGATCCACACATTCACGGTCTTGGCACTGATCTCTTACAACTGACGACAGTTTTTTTTAAGCCATTGAAATTTTGTCAACTCAGAGCAGGTTTGGAATGCTTGATGAAACCTTTGAGAAGAAAGATCATGGAAAAGCCTGACATGCATGTATCTGTTTGCCAGCTTGAGTTCTGACAAAGCTGAGGACATCCGTGCTGGAGGTGACAGCAGAGGGTGGAGGTGGAGGGCTGGCTCAGTGGGAGCAGCGCAGCCGTGACATGGCAGGGACATGTTTGCACAGCACAGTTCTTCCCAGTTATTTTTGACTGATGAGGAACAGAGACACTATTATAATGAAGGAATCTCCTGATATGCATGAAGTACTGTAGGGAACAATAACACAACTTTGTGGAGGAAGCAAGCTGTTTTACTTTATTTCTGGCTATTTATAGCTCCCCTGAACATTTTGTCAATTGCGTACAATTCTGTAGACTAGCTATGTAGACACCCTGCTGAATGCATCCCAACAGAAACTTGAGTGGTTTAATAATTTTCTAGCCAGAGAGAATTAAACTTGTGATTCACTGAAGAATGTTACAAATAAAGTCAGACAGTGAATTTTTAAACTTCCACTTTTTGTAAATTATCTTTTAACTAGATTGTCACCCCAATTTACCCCCTCCCTCTCAAGTGTAAGTCAATCCCTTTATACCCAAATAAGCCCCCAAACACCTCACTTAACATTTCAGCATAAGAAATTGCACCAGCGCTTCATTTAGAATCTTTAGCACTGAGTTAAAAGGAAAAACTTTTTGCAAGGCTGCACCATAGCACCAACTTTACCACACTATAGGAAAACTTTCATTCAGCCATTACTGTCACCAAGGAAATTGAAGTTAATTCTAGCTACCACCTTCTCGAATGCAGACTTCTGGTAAAAATGTATAGCCTATTTTTGAAACCTCTGTAAATATCTCTAATGACTTTTGTTGCTGCCTAGATCAATTTCCTGACTAGCAGACTCCAAATAGACTGAATTAAAATATGTTTGATATTATGTGTCATTAGTAAGTGAGCACTCTTACCTTTTCAGATAGAAGACATCTTTACAACATTTGCATTTGAAAGGGATGAGTAATTTTCAGCTTTGAGAGAATTTAACTCACATGTTTTCTGCATAATTTTGCATTCCACTTAAAAATTCTCTCTCTCTTGCCATATCTTTCATATCCTTTTATGCTTAGGTTTTCCAGTATTTCTTGCCCTGCCAGTTTGTCCATATCTCTCATGAGTACTGCTTGGGTACTCCCAGAAGAAAGATGAAAGCTCAGTCCTGCTCTGTTTTTCTTCAAATCATTTCACCAATGTCTGCTGGGGATTATCCATGGAAAATAATTTACAAAAAGAATTTATTTGCTACATAAAAGGCAAAATAAAAATAAGCTTTATCTTCTACCTAATTAAAATTTGTGCAAATTCAGCATTAGACATCTTTCTTTTAAGCAAATACTCATTCTTCATCTTCTACGGAGCACCATACAAGTCTGTTTCTACACAGAGCAAACCAAAGAAAAGGTGTCCTACACCTTCTCCTGCACATTTTACCTTCTGTAGTGGAGGCATTGCCTGGTGCTTCTTCACCAATGGAAATCAACATTGAAAAAACATAGAAGAAAGTCATCTCTTCTGTGTGGGTAAACAAAAGCTACTCTTCAAGACGGATGACAGATCATCTCATGACCCTTTTAACAGTGCTGCCAGTGAAATGATGTCTGCGTACCATGTGCAGGGTACATTTTGCTACTGAAAGTTCTGCCCCATCTCTTTTTAGTCTGTACGTAATGACCTATGGCACAACAAGGCAATGCCCATGATGTGATGGTGAGCAGCACATCCCTTTGTCATGTTTCACAGCCTTATCTTCATAATTATTTGCAATATTGACCTTTTTCTTATTTGTGAAAATGATGTATTTGTCCTTTTTATTCCCTAAATTTTCCAGTTATAATTCTGACTTCCTGCTTTCTCAAACCTTCATCTTAATAGCAATAAAGATCAAGCTTTGAGTAGGAATTCGCAAAAAATGGTTGTAGTGTAGTGTACTGTGTTTTAGCCAGTCTATAATAACATGAGGTGTTGCACGTCTGATGTTTACTATTGTTTTATTGTTACAGGTTTAATTACATTTCTTGTTTTATTTGTCTGAGATGAGTTGAATCAGGTATGAAGAACAAACTCTCTCTCCTAAAGAGATTTGACCCTATTCTTGCTGGGCCCACTGGTAGCTAATAATGCTGCAGCAGAAGCCTAGCCTCCCTTTTATAAAGTCATATTGTGAAAGGCATCAACTACATAGTCCTGTTCAGGTAGATGTCAAGAGAAACAACACAAATTATTTACGAAAGTTATACAGACATTCACAAAAAAATTACTACAGCATTTTTTGTGGGCCAAAAATTAGAAGAAACACTATTCCTAAACACGCTTGCTCTGCAATTCTTTTTTGCCAAGACATGGAAGTGACAAAGGAGTTCCTGTTTTTATACACACAGCACTGTACCATAGAATCATAGAATGGCCTGGGTTGGAAGGAACCTTAAAGATCATCTAGCTCCAGCCCCCCCTACCATGGGCTGGGACTCCTTCCGCTAAACGAGGTTGCTCAAAACGCCATCCTACCTGGTCTTGACTTTTCATGACTTCTCTCTGCATAATCTAGTGTAGCCATCAGAAGCCATTACTTTTGGAACAGTATTTGTGCATTTTCACCTAGCTGCTGTACCAGCAGCACCGTCTTACTCTGCGTTGCTGGGTTAGTTGCACTAGAAACAAGGACAGAAGGCTTATCTGCACTTCAGTTTGTGTTGTAGGAATCACTGTTTTCAAGAAATGACACTGAAGTAGAACAACCAGCAGAACCAAGTCTCTAAAGCTGTTTTCAGCACCTCCACTGAAACTATTTTCTGCCACTTCTATTTTGGTAGGCTCAGGACCAGCCTGTGATATATAAAATCACCACAGAATTCCCTATTTATCGAGTAGTATCTGTAAGGACATTTTTTCCCAACATTAATTTTCCTTGGTCAAGGTTTGATTTATTCAAGTTGCCAGTGAAACCATACTGTCTCACAAAGATCTAAAATTAGATTTTTTTAAGCTTATCTAATAATCTCAACAGCTCCAATAAAATTATTATCTTCTAAATCTTCTAGAAACTATGCTACTTAATTTAAATTTACATACTTTACACAATTTCTTAAAAGTCATTAAGTTGAAGCAGAATGCAAATTCAACCCAAATTTTATTATTCTGATAAAAAAAATTTACATGAATATTGTTGGGCACTTCCCAAACGAAGGGAGGGGAAAAGGCATAAATAGAAACAAAAATGACTAGAAATAATCAGAATCACAGAAAAAACATATGACTTTAATTCAGAAGTTTATCTGTTGAGGTCTCTGCTTCCCCTACTGCTTCCAGGTGTTATCTTTCCAAAGCATTTGCAAGACTGTTCCAGACCCGAAGTCTGTTTTACCATTGCTGTTTCTTTGGTCAAGTAATTATAAAGCATTCAAATAAAAGTCAATCTTACTTAACAGAGGAGTGAGGGGGGAGGAAAGAAGGAGAAAAAAGGGACATTTGCTTTGCAATTTGATTTAACAAAAGAAAAAGAGGAAAAAATACCAACGTAATTTTGCTTTGCTAGCCACAGAATAAAGAAATGTAGAAGTTTTCCTGCCTCAGTGCCTCAGAAGGTCTCAGGCTTTGCTTCTCTGGGTCATGTTTATAGGTACTTTCCTGACATTGCCTTCAACTCAACGTGCACACGGATGTTGTGCATACACACACAGGCTCCTCTGGACAAGCCACCCTGGTTCCATTAAGTTTACCATCAAGTGTAACCCCAGGCTACCATGAGACCACTACTGCAGGTAATAACAGTCACAGCTCTTTTGTCCCCACTGTCTATCAACATCTATTTGCTCTTCTTACTGAGCCTAAAGTAAGCTTTAGAGTGAGTCTCAGTATTATTTTTCTATTAAAATCTCCTGTAAGTTAAACTCTCACACCTCCCAGGAAAAATTAAAAGTTAAAATTAATTCGTTTTATAATTGCTTCACTTCCTAAGGTTTAGGCTACATAAACTAATCTGGGGCCAGGCTCATCTCTCAGATCCCCTAAGCCTTTATAAACTGAACTACATTACCAGATCAGTTGATAAGTCAACATTTGGTTCTGTAACCACAGCTCCTTTTGCCTATACCGACCAGAAACGCCAGCACTCAGAAGAAACAAGATGAGCTGCTCCTGGACTACTACTGCTTTAAAAGAGTATTTTGATTTTATAAAAAATGTTACAATGAATTCTTTATTTCAATGACCATATACTATTTATTTTCACAGGCATTCTAACACATTCAGTGCACGCAGTCATTGTTGTCCTATGTCAAATGAACAGTATGAACCAGAGGAAAATATTGCCCCCCCCCAACACCTGCCTCTTTCATTCCAAATCTGAGTACTAGCATCCAGAGATGGGATTGTGTCCCTGCATCTCTCCTCAAGCTCTGCACGGCGCTGAGAAGGTCATCCAAACCACAGTTTTCAGAAAGTGGCCACAAGTTATGCTTTCTTCATTTTCTGGGTATCTAATATGAAACAGCTGTGGATGAATTTGCAGGCACAGTGAATACTCACAACTCCAGCTGGAGGTGGTTTCCACGGCCTAAAACTTCATAAAAAGGTCACTACATTAAAAAGTGCTCTGACACATGATTTTCTAGGCGGCTTTCTAAAAGCAGTGGACATCTCTGACAACGGGATTCTAGCACAAACCATTTCTACAGGAATGCGGTGAAGAGAAGTTCACTAACATTTGTGAATCACAGCAAGTCTGCAGAGATTCTAGCAGTGGAACAGATAGTCATCATAGTATATAAAGGATCCAAGGCACTGAGTTAGTAGCCTGCAAGAAATCAAACTGGTTTTGCATAAAACCAGTGCCAGAACGGAACAACTTCTTCCCCTACATGTGTATATAGTGTTACACACACAAGCACACAAGCAAGGAGAGTTGAAGAAAGCAAAAGGAATAAACAAACATTCCAGGCTAAACTATTGGCAGGTATTTATAAATGAAAACAGTTGTGGCAACACTGCAAGACAGACCTGTTTCTAAAGAGTTCGCCGTTTCTCCAGTTTAAAAAGCTTGTGATGCTCTGCCTTCCATACAGCATGAGGAAAGAGAGGCATTTCCCAGAGATTCCAGTACGTCAGGTTATTTAACGCCAGCATCCAGACCATGTAAAGAGTGACCACTTTCACATTTCTCAGTCTGAACACATATCTATTCTGCTCAGGTAGGGCTGGGGTCTCAGCTCTATGCATGCTGTTTCCACCAAAAGGAAGCCCAGCTGTGCATCACAGAGGCCGTCATATTTATTTCATATATGACCAAAATTATTTAAGGGACCAAGAGTTACATGTAGACACAAGCTAAGTCAAATAACCAGTAAGATATAGCAAAGAAAAGCTTGGATCATAAAACCCACCTGTCCTAGCAAGGCTATGGGAGGCTTGGGCTAAATTTCTTTTGCTGCTTGAGGGAATCTGAGCTGGTATCTCCCACTTGGAGGTGAATATGCTGATCACAAAAGGTCAGCTATTTTAAGGCACAAGGGTGAGGCATCCCATTATTTTTCTTCAAACTGTTCCACTTTGCATGGAATGAATATTCATCAGGTTTCTGAGAGAATGAAAGTGCAGAAACGTGTCTATAACTGGGGCTGTTAGGATGCTTAGTGGGGAAGGTGGATGAGAGGAACATATTCTTTTGAAATATGCAAGCATACCTGGCTAAGCAGCAGCATGGACATGGTATTAATGATCTGTGCTTGGGACTGAAGTGTTCACACTGGAGACAGGATGGAATTTGAATGTTCACATCTGATTGTGGCAGCAGCCCTCAGACACGCTACTGAAAAGGCTACCTGGAAATTAATAGTTGTCTATTTAGTGCTGGATAGTGTGAGAAAAATATAGTGTGAAACCACTCACAGAATGATGAAACAGCCTCTCCTAGAGCTGCAAGAATAAAATTTCTCCCTCTAAACTAGCCTTATATAGAGATCTGGGAGTACAAATGATTCTGGTAGAGAAGTAATTAAGTAGAATGACTGCAAAGACCTGATAATAGAATGTCCTATATTCGGCAAAAAGTCATTCATCTAGATATTCTAAAAAGCAGATTAAATAACTGTTCACATGAACTCTTCTACGAAGGTATTTTCCCCTTTAGACTGTTGCTTTAATGACTGTGTAATTATTGGAATTAATTGGGTTTGAAGGAACGCTAGTATTTTTAACATAGGTTTTATCAGGCAGTGACAGTATCTTTTGTCTTATGATAAGTTTGCGTTTTCACTCTCAGATGCCTTACGATTGGATCAAACTTTTCAACTGTGGAGCTGGTGATAAATTCATCTGTGGTAAAAAATGTGCTTATATAAGTCTGTTTATACTGACTTCTGCTGGCTTTCCTCAGGAATGAATCTGTCCCACAAAGCTTATCGTGGAATTATTTAGAGAGATGTTGATGAAGTTACACTGTATGGGTAAAGAAATTTCTGTATATTGCCCCGAAATGACTTTGCTATAGAGAAAGGAATTTAGGGATGGCTTCTTTTAGGGACAAAATCTATGGAATTTAACAAAAGGGGAAAACACCATTTTAAGATTCAGCAACAAAAACGCTTTATGGGATCTCTAAGCACTATATATTCGGCCATTTGTAAGTATACTTTAAAAAATAAAGAAAACATTGTATTCCTAGACTGTTTTAGTTCTAGTGAGGAACGACACAGCATCCACAAGAATGAGTGGCCAGTTCACACTGACTGAGATCAGTGACTGCTCCACTAAGGAGAAGGATCTGCCTGCTCTGAGTGCAGCCCATCCAACTGGAAAGAGAGCAAGGTTTTAACTAAGGAACACCCAGGGGTGCCTGTGCCTTTTCAGTTTAGTCAAAGTTCATTTCAGATCTTCTGGCTGACAAAAAGCAGCAGGTTTGCTTCTGTTTGCATGCGTGTAGCTGGTTTGGCACTGCAACTGCATTTTCTGTGGGAGAGCAGTAGCAGCCATTGCCTTCACATGGGCTTTGCTGTGTAATTAAGTTTTACTAATAAAGACTGACTGTACCAGATTAATAACCTTTACATTGCAGAGTGGTAAATTAGAGTTGGATTTCTGTCTCTCTAAGAATTGTTACTAGATTCAGAACACTGCTTTGGTACCTTTAATTTAATTACCTACAAAAATTTTATGCCACTCATCTTCCACAAAGTGCACATTCTAGCCAATAGAGACACACTGATTTACACCAGGGGGTCTGTGTAGAAAAAATTTAGGTTATATTTTTTCAGGACACTTGAGAAAAAATATCTGGGGCTTTTGTTCCTGCTTATAGATCCTTATCCTATCTACAGACTGTGGTAAATGTGATCCTTTACCCTCCAAGGTGTGTTCTTTGTAAGGAGTGTCGTGGTTTGATGCTGGTTAGGCGTCAAGCACCACGAAAAACTATTTGCTTACTTTCTTTTGGATGTTTAACCAAAAGGTTGGTGGTTTGAGCACCACATTGGGTGCCAATAATTATTTGTCCCGGTTTGACACAAATTAAGGGAAACGCTCTGGAAGGAATGCTTCCTCCAAAGAAGGCAGGTCTCAGCCTCCCCTCCTCCACAGGTTTGGGAAGAAATTCCTCAGAGGAAAGTGAAAAAAAAAGTTATTTATTTAACAAGAAGAGTGCATGCAGGCACAGAAAAAAAGAATAATGCTAAATAATAAAGCCTCTTGCAGCAGAGAGAACCTGGTAAAATTCAAAGTCCTTTGTGGGTGTGGCTCTCTCCTCTCCGGAGCTGGGGTTCGGCGTGGGCCCCTCCAGGCCATGGTGTAGGGCCTCTCGGTGATGTTCTGGTGTTGCTGAACAGTCCAGAAGAAAAGAAGAAGAAGGCAAAGAAGAAGCCAAAGTCCCAGGGCTTCGTGCTTTAGTTAACGAGCAAGAAGCTAGCCAAAAAAACCAAGAGAATGCCACTCTCTTCCCTGCTGCAGAGAGCCGAGAGCTGGCTAAAAGCAGGAAGGTGCTTTCCTCCGCTCCGTCGCAGGAACGTAGGAGAGTGCATGTGTCCTTGAACAAAAAACTGCTTGGCTCTTTTTTTTTTCCCCCTTTCTCTCAGACCGAGCTTAAAGACAAAGAAAGGCACAGGATTCATGTCTGGCATAGGGCAGACGATAGGGAACACAGTATCATGCAGTCACCCCAGGACAAGGAGCAAGAATTTATATTTGCCTGTTAATCCACTGTGAGACTCACTGTCCTAAAACCACAGAGATGCAGATCTGGGAAGGACAACAGGAGGCTGTCCTGTCCCTCCCCTGCACTGTCCCCAACAGGTGCTGGTATGAACTGTCCTTAAACACATCCAGTAAAACACATTCACACATATTCTTAAATACGTCAGTACTTCAACAGTCAAAATACTCCTTCTTAAAAAACTGCACTAATAATGAAGTTTAGAAATTACAATATTTAGTTGCAATAGTTTCTTTTTGTCCTTCCTTTCTGGCCTTAAGTAACAAGTGACCATTTTTCTATTTATAATGATCTTTTTTACATACTAGAAGATTTAAATATCCACTTTTAATGTTCCCTTTTGTTGCCTAAAGGAATGGGATTACCTTTCTTTATGGATCATGTTTGCTAAATCCTTTAGCATTCCTTGCACCGTACCATGGATTTTTCCCAAGTCACCTTTTTTAAAATGTGGTGTCTAAAAGTGGACACCTGGTCTGAGATCCAGTTGGCTCCCAAGCAGAGCAAAACAATTACTTCCCAAGGGTTGCATGCAATATTCCTAGGAATGAATCTTTGACCAAGATTTTTTCTTGTAAAAAATACTGTGTTGTTACTCATAGTCGATTTGTGATTCACCACAACCCTCAGATCCTTCTCTGTGTAAAGGCACTTCTGTTGCATGTCTATTTTCATGTCTTTGTTGAATTTCATCTGCTTTCAATTTCAGATGATGTCTGATTTTTCAGACTCATTTCATTTCCAGTTTTGATCCTGTCATCAAAGTAAGAGCAACTTCTCTGTTCATATCATCTGTAGATTTTCTAAGCATATTAACTCAACTTCATCATTCAATCATTAATAAAACTACGTAGAAGAAATGGGACTCCTCATGAGGGGTCATATTCTTAATGTGAATCACTGAAAATTATTCTTGGCAGTGACTCCATAACCACGAAGAGGGGGCCCAGCACTCACTTTACTTGGGTATGGGTAAACCACCACAGTGGCTGTGGTAGTGCCTAACATTATAGTTTATGACACCTTTTCCCAAAATCCACCTTTCCAGAAAAGTTATGCACTGGGAGAAAGTAACGAAGATGGATCCAGACCCTTCTCAGTCATCTCCAGACAGACTGAGAGGCAATGATCACAACCTGAAATGCAGGAAATTACATTTAAACACACGAGATTTTTTTTTTCCTGCGAGTGTGGCCGAACACTTTAACAAGTTTCCCAGAAAGTTTGTGGAGTCTTCAGCTTGAAGACACTCAAAACCTGAATGGACATGGACCTAAGCAACTTGCTGTAGCTGATCCTGCTTGAGCTGCGGGCATGGATTACAGTCCTCCTGAGGTCTCTTCCAGCCTCAAACATTCTGCAGTTCTACGAATTTGTAAGACAGTGCTATTTGTTTTACATGTCCTTGAATTCAGAGAATGTTTTGCAAGCAGTTTTAACTTTTCATAACAATAATGTTAAATAACCTAAAGTCATGGTCTGATCTGCAGCTGAAGGTCAGTCTGGGAACTAGATTAGACATTTTGCTAGTCTCTGCAATGCTGTGAATGACATGTAACATTTCAAACATTATTTGAAACTCTGTAATTGACTCGTCTGGATACTGAGAGCACACTGTTTTAACCCTAGATCAAAGTTCTCCCAGCTTGAGCAGTTTCCCTGTCACAGTCTCCCTCTTCCCACCATTCCACCTTTTAAAAACAGCATGTTATTTTTAAGGAAGTTGAAGCCCAGCGCTGACATTATTAGTAAAGATCTGCATCCAAATTCATGACTCATATGACCCAGGGTAGGCCTCTGCAGTCGAATGGGAGCATTGGCAAGCATCACTTGTGACCGGGACTCCATCCCCTGTGTTCCCAGAACCTCACAGTCACTTCATTAGTGCCCACGTGGATGAGTAACATGAATAGCATGAGTCACAGTCAGGGACTGGATATGCCTCAACAGTCTTTCCACTGTGCCTAAGGTTTTCGAATTAGTCAAGAAGCTCATGTCCCAGCAGGATGGTCAGACGGGCAGATGGATGTCTCTGGCCCCAAGACAAAGTCACAGTCATCCACTAAGAAGTTTGTCACGGGAGCAGCACAGCAAATAATAGGATTGTACCTTACCGAAGAGCTGAGCCAAAATGTATTTGTCTTGAAGCAGGAAATTTTCAACATTTATCCCTCCTAAAAGAGTTTACCTTTCTTTTCTGATGCAATGGGGAATCTCTGGCATCTGAATTCACTAGGCATGGGACCTGACTCTTAAACAAACTTACAGCTTTTACAAATTACTGACTTGGAAACTGATGGGGTGGACAAAATACTTTCAGCTAGTCTCATAACCTGATTTTGATACTTGGCAGGAATTTTAAAAGTATTCATGCTCCTTTTTGTTCTCTTATTTACCAGATTGTTTTTCAGCACTTTTCTACTTTCATGACAGTTTCTGGTTGTGAAATAATGTAAAACATACTTAAATATAATGGAGGGTTTTAAACTATCTGTTCAGAGAGGGTACGAAAACATAGTACAAGCACATGTCCTGAACAATAATGCAATAGCAGAGTGTGAGAAAAAAAAATACATTTAACACAACTCTCTCTATACCTATTTCTTAGTTATACAGTTGAAATCCACATTATGTTGGATATGATATAATTCTGTAATAGTGACTCTTCTTTTTCTCTTGTATGTTGTGAACACCATTGTTTTTTCAATTATTCGTAAACCTGATGATAATTTCTTTACAAGTCTAAAGGGGACTATTCTGTTAAATCTTCCCTTGGAATTTAGGTGTCCATAAAGGTGTCTCTTCTACTGACAGACCTTCACATTTCCTTGTTCCAAATGGGTGATTCTCCCCAGAAAATAATTATAAAGACATGAGCACTTTTATCCTGTAAGTGAGATGCAGACAGGAAAGGCCTCATTTGCAAGCCTTGCCAGAGCAAGGGGTAGCTATGAGGTGGACACTGGGTAGTCGAGTATTCATTGTTTCTGCAGAAACGCAAGAACTTGGGGCAACTTACCGCTGGAAACTGAGGTGCCAAGGGGTTGCAGACACAAACTAGCTCAAGAGGGGTTTTAATGATCTGTGATTCAGGCACCCTGAAAGGCAGTTAGGTAAGTCCTCCAACAAATCTGGCCTCTCAGTCTGGGTATTTTATCATTTTAGCCAGTGTTGAGCTAGATGGGGAAATCGTGAAGCATTACAGCCTGGGGGAAGTAGCAACCACACAGTATTCAAACCTGCCACTGTTTGTGCCTTCTAAGAATTAATTTTGATCCTATGATCTCACACTTCTAAAACTCCTCTGTTCCCTACCAAAGGTTATTGAAATGTCAGTTTTACAAAAATTGGCTGCCTAGAGCTTTTTTTACTAGCAGCATGACCCTCTAGTGAAGCTAATTCACACGATTTTTCTTACCTGACTTGAGGGCATACAGATTCACATTATTAATTAATACCATCCACATAGCTAGTTTAGGAGCTCGAAAATTCAAACCCACAAAAGAAACACATAAGCATGTGTGATTTTCCTCCTTTACCTGACAAAGCTCACAGTAACTGTGAAGACAGAAGGGTGTCTGTGGACTAGCAAAAAAAATTAAGTAAAACTCTAAGAGCAACTCCTGAGAATATTTTTTTGTTAAGATGCTTCTGTCTTACTGCAATGAGCTCTACAGATAACTCCTTCCCAGTTCCAAAAAAAGCAAGCAATCTTGCACATTTTTAACTGCAAGTCAAGATTTCCATGAGGCATGTATTTTTGAGTGCTCATACACCATTGGTTTCTTACAAGTTATATTGGGCCGAAGCAATTGCGCATTTCTAAGACGAATCTACCGCTATAGCACTGAAAGCACAGCCCCATTACCACATAGAGTTTACTTATTTCAGGAATCGAGAGTTTTTAAGAGCTCCCCAAGGTTAAATACAGCATCCTGTGTGCAAGCCAAGTTGCTATGGTGACATTGCTTCATACTTGCATTACTTACTTGTTAATATAGGCCACTGGCCTTCTGTTTTCTAATTGCTGATGGATGAACTATCAAACTGTCTTACATTGACTACACAAAGGTGATGTGAATCATATGTCAAAACGCCAAACTAAATGTGGTGCAACTAAACCTGAGAAAAATGCATCATCTCAAATAAAACTCTGCTCAGAGAGATTTTAGATTTAAGCACCACCTTTTAACTTGAAGCAATATTATTTCAGCCTATTAGACTCAAAATATGTTCCAAGAGGTAAAGATGGAAGCAGGAGTTACAGTCAGAAAAGCGAGACACTAAATGTCAGGAAAGTATATTGCTGTCATTCAAAAACAACAGCATGAGAAACTGAGTATTTCTAAGGTTCTGGTATCAGTCCTCTGTGTTGTCTTGGTCTCCACTTACTGGGAGTTGAACATCACTACCTATTACTTGGAAATAAAAATAATATGTTCCATCAGATACATAAAACAATAATATTTTTCATTTGCGCATTGTTTGTTTATGTCTTTATTTACAATTTGAACAGTATGATGCTGCTGCAGAAAGGTTTCCAAGAAAGCAATACATTTCTTGTCTATGGCTCTAATAATGATGTGAGAGACAGCAACCTTCTTTAGGCATTAAATAAGTATACAACTTCTGTATAGGGATCTTAACAGAGATCACAGCTCTTTTCACAGAGGTGGTTTGGGGTTTTTTTCATCTCTACTAGAAATAAACAAAGATATGTGAAAAGTTAATATATTCAAAAACCATTAGGCTTTTTGTTTTAGAATTTGTTTATAGGCAGATGGAGCAATTAAGTAGTCCCAGCGCATTGTTAAGAAGCAAAATATAACCAGAGTAGATGCTTCTCTAAAGGATTCTTCTCTAAAAGGATCTAAAAAAGACGAAGAAAGATGAAGAAGAAAGGCTTTGATTGCATTTTCACAAGCTCCAGAACATGCTGCAAGTGAAGGTTTCTCTTATTCCTCTTTTTAGCATTTGGGCTTTTCCCTTAAGATTCTGTGCCGCTCAGCATCTTTTGCTACCCCGTGACTTCTGGCTAAATGCACGCCAAAAGTGAAAATCTGAGATACATATTTCATTCCCTATCATTTGACAAAAACTGAGGCAAAACTTTTTTTCCTTTTTTCTGACATTCAGTATGTTGCAGTGTCACCATCGGCGTGCAAACCTATTTTGTGTATAACTACGTTTCACCTGATTAGGTGTACCCAGGCATATTTTTCATTTGTAACAACAAGCATAATGTCCTAAATACTTTTCAAAAACTTTATAATTACCTTTCTTCTGAGGGAGCCAGAATTTAGGCCCAGAACAGTAAGTGCTAATCCTTGGAAGAGGAACAAAATGAGATAATTTATACAAAAAACCCTTGACTATTCTGCCAAGCTCATTGAGGTGAAAAGTGGCCTTAGATGCGGATGAGGGCAATATATTCTTATACTCAGAATGCAGTTCATTTCCTTTGCTGGGAATACCAAGCTGAAGGTAAGCTTTTTCTTAATTTCAAAGTTTCTGTAGTTAGTGGTTATAAGAGAATAACTTAATACTGTCCACTCTGTTATGCTGTTGAAGAAGTCTCTAATACATTTGAAATATTTTGGGGGTTTTTTTATGCATGCATTAAGTAGGAACTGGATAGACTGAGACAGCAGATTCACAATAGATCGAGAGGCACATTTTTAGGAACTAAATCTTTCAAATACTGCATATTTCAGCTTTCACAAGAACATCTAGTTTCATCCTTTAATGTATGTTCCTATGGAGACCTGAGGAGTTTGCAGTTCAAAGACTAACAAAACATTTTCTGTGAAATATGTGAGTACAATGATCCTAAACAGGAAAAAAGATTTCTTATTTGAGAAAGGAAAAACAATTATGATAGTTACAGCTTTCAGCTGTTGTCTTGAGTGTCTGATGCTTGTACATCACGTGCTTCAATCTAACACTCAGACTTCTGAAAGCTTCACAACCTTGCTTGCACGTACCTCATAGCAGCAAATTGAAAGGGATGCTTAAAAAAGTTGAGGCTAGTTAACAAAGAAAAGTGTCAGGCAGTGAATGGGCTATTTGCCGGGCAGGGAATGAGCCTGTGTATGCACATGGAGTCGCATCACTGTACCACTTAAGGACAACGTTTGGAAATTAGCCTAGCCCCAATTGATGGTTTTCTTTAGCATTTGTAGCTAGGCTGCTATTAAGTATTTACAATAGTAAGTAGTATTTATTTGGGCAATTTTTAATTGAATATTTTGTTTGCTTGAAATTTAATCTCTCTTGTATTACAGACTCAGAATATCTAGGTAAAACTAAAATATATTAATCTTAGAAGAATATGTGAATCGTTAGTATCAGTGTCCTGGGCAATACTCAGAGAAATGCAAATACATGCCTCCAGAATATTAAAAAAGTACCAAGGCATTCCTCAGTTGAAGTATTTTGGGGACTGGATATGAAAAAGTGCATTCTCAAGACCAACATTATCCATATAACTTTTATCTTGTACAGTGTTTCCTGGGGAGAGAACCAGAACCTTGTGGGTTAGAATCATAGATTCATAGAATCACTTACTCGGAAAAGACCTTTAAGATCTTTAAGAATCCAACCATTAATGTGACACTTCCAAGTCCCACTAAACCATGTCCCTAATTACCACATGCATGTTACAGGAAGGACATAGACCTGTCAGGGTGAGTCCTGAGAAAGGCCACCAAGATGATTAGAGGGATAGAGCAGGTCTCCTATGAAGCAAGGCTGAGAGACTTGGGATTGCTCAGCCTGGAGAAGAGAAGGCTCTGGCGAGACCTTATTGTAACCCTCTGGTACTTGAAGTGGGCCTACAAAAAAGGTGGGAACAAACTTTTTAGGTTTTAAACTAAAACAGGGTTGATTTCAATTAGATATAAAGAAGACTTTTTCACAATGAGTAAAACACTGGCATGCATTGCCCAGAGAAGCGGCAGATGCCCCACGCCTGGAAACATTCAAAGTCAAATTGGATGGGGCTCTGGGCAACCTGATCTCGTTGAAGATGTCCTGTTCATGCCAGGGGGTTTGGACTAGATGACCTTTAAATATCCCTTCCAAATCAAACTATTCAATGGTTTTAAATACCCCCAGGGATGGTGNAGACTTGGGATTGCTCAGCCTGGAGAAGAGAAGGCTCTGGCGAGACCTTATTGTAACCCTCTGGTACTTGAAGTGGGCCTACAAAAAAGGTGGGAACAAACTTTTTAGGTTTTAAACTAAAACAGGGTTGATTTCAATTAGATATAAAGAAGACTTTTTCACAATGAGTAAAACACTGGCATGCATTGCCCAGAGAAGCGGCAGATGCCCCACGCCTGGAAACATTCAAAGTCAAATTGGATGGGGCTCTGGGCAACCTGATCTCGTTGAAGATGTCCTGTTCATGCCAGGGGGTTTGGACTAGATGACCTTTAAATATCCCTTCCAAATCAAACTATTCAATGGTTTTAAATACCCCCAGGGATGGTGATTCAACCACTTCCCTGGGCAGCCTGTTCCAGCGCTGGCTGTGAAAAATTTTTTCCCAGTATCAAATCTAAACCCCCTCTAGTTTGAGGCCATTTCCTCTTATTCTATCAATTGTTTCTTGCCAAAAGAGACAAACTCCTATCTCAATACAACCTCCTTTCAGGTAGTTTAGGAGAATGCCTAAAGGTAATCACTTTCAGGGCTTGTAGAGAGACTGGTGAGTTCAGCTCTAAGTCTGTTGTAGGGATACTCAGCCTTTTGCAATTTGATGGGGAGTGTGGAGTGACATTAGAGATTTGCTGCTCCTAACTTTAGGCTCTAGCTCTGAATTTTACTTTGGCAGAACTGATCTCTGTAGTGACTATACAAAAATTAGGGAGAAAATATCTTATTTCAATGGACTTAATTATCATCAACTGGTACCAGTCAAGACAGATGTAAATAAACATGGTGGTGTGAGTGTCATTCCAGCAGAAGATTATCGTATTTAGAAGCCCTGCAGAATTGTTACTGTTTTTCAACATGAAGTCATGAAGGTTGTCTCTCTCCTTTTTATGGGTGGACCTTCTACATCTGCCTGGAGTAGATGGCAATAGAACAATGCAGGACAGCTTGTGCGGTCACTGCCAGTACCCATCCAACAGATAAAAACAGGAGGCCAGTCTCCAGAGTTGTCAGCTTGGTAACTTTCAAAAGCATTTCAAACCCTGTCAAAAATTAAAAAGCCTTTTTCAGATTAACGCCAGAAATCCTGCACTGTGGTGAACAGGTAGTACTAAAATAAGACTCCCTGCTGCATTCCAGTGTAAAAATAATTCAGTATGTCTGAGTATGCTACAGAAGACAAAGCACCCTAACAGTTTTGCTGGCATTAGCTAGGCAATCACTGGATGTTAGATAAAGATGTGTTTCTAACACTGTATTTAGAGGAAAAGTCATGGGATGGATGCATACCTGTTCTACATTTTATCTCCCAAAACAACTGTTTTTAAAAATATGGGCACAGACTTAATTAATATCCATGTAAGTTCCTTCTTAGTCTCATGAACTAGACAGATGCATCTTAAAACAAATGAAAATGCCACTTAAAAGCTACAGTTAAATAATCACAATTATATTGCATTAAAATTTTATAGTGAAGACTTTATTACCATGGACTTTGAAAGATTTTTCCATGCTTTCTACATTCTTTCTTGCAAGACCTTAAGTAACACGGGACCCTTCTACCCTGGCTACGTTAGGAAAAGCTCCCGAGATACTGACTCAAAAGCAACATGACACATATTTGAAGAATACTGCCAGGACAGCAGCACTTTGAAGTCATTCTCATGTACATCGATAGTCCTTGATCAAAATACTTCCTCTCTTAATAAAAGAGATGCAGAAAAAGAAAATAAAGAACATTTACACAGAGATTTTCTAAGATCACCAAGGTCACCAAGGAAGACTGGTAAAGACCTTGGAAAAAGACTTCATTAGTCATTACACTATCCTTCCTCTCTGATTATGACTTTCTGCTGATAAATTCCTACTCTAGATTGAATTATTAGTTAATTAGCTTTTAGAAGGCTGACTGAGAAGATGCAGAAGCTGCAGCAGCTGCAGCCCTGCAGTTTGAAATAGAGCTCTTAGACATAACATATTAATGATAATACAGAAAGAAAGAAAGATAAAAAAACCCAATCAAGAGTCTTTTAAATTTCTTTTTGTTTTTAAAGACTAGCAATTTACAAATGAAGACATGTAACTAGATTCCAAAGCAACAGGAACTAAGAGAGACCAGTCATAGTTTTTGTTTGCTGTTTGACAACAGAGTTAATAGAGACAGGCATGAAATACTTTATCCAAACCCACAGCAGGATTGTCATGATTGATAATTAACTATTTTATACTATGAAAGGAATTCCAAGAATATCATTAGCACAAAAAATGTTTGATGCAAAGCACTCCTCAATTCAAGCACGTGTTACAAAAAGACAATGTACACTTTACTTTGTTGCTGATAAAAATGGTGAAGTCAAGGATCAATTATAATTTAATATTGACAGGAGCACCTTGGTCATGAAGTGTAAAGAGCTTCTTACTAACTCAGAGAGAGATCAGGCAAAAGGAGAGTTAGGAGCTGGAAGCAGATCTCTCAGGTATTGCCTGGGAGTAAGAGCTTTTGGTGGATTTCAAGGGACTGACATCTTGCATGAAGACAAACTTCTGCTGGAACCTGACTTGTGTCTTTAGGATGTATGCAAATGTCTAAGAATCCACACTCATTTTTCCAATTCAGAGCAGAGCACTATATTCAATCAGCAGGGGGGCTTATGCTTTTAACAGCTTGATGAAAATATTTCTATGAAGCAGTCTTTTTGCAGAAAATTAGGGCTTTGGTTAATTTTCCAAGGTCTGTTTTTCATGCTCCATTGATTTTTCTATGAAATATGAAAACCTGAAAGACAAAACATTTTCTCTGAAGTCAAAATTTTATGTTTGGAAATAAAACCAGGTGTCTTGTGAGTTTCATTATCCCCTGTCTTTTCTTGGAATGCTGTCCTGAGAACACTTCCCCTGGTGCATTGTTGTCAGGAACTCCAGTGATCAGCATTATTTAGCAGCAGGTAGATCACCAGACACAGGATAAATGGAGAAACTGGACCAAAAAGAGAATTAATCATTACCTGCAAAATTAAATAATAAAAAAGTCACTGAAAAACTGTCACAGAATATTTGTGTGCATAGGTCTGTGTATACTTCTTTTGAAAATGTGACTAGTTGTACTTTACCCAACTAGCTATAAAGATCATCACTACAAAGATCATCATTAGATAACACTATCCTATGGAGCCACCTAAGGCACTGGACACACAGCTATTCAAATATGCATGATTAACAGTGATGATGCAAACTTTTATAGAGAATACTTCAAATCACAGAAACTAAAGAAATACTTTTCCCCAAAGAACTTGGGAAATTTCATCCACTGCAGAGTCAAGCCAGATAATTGTGCCACACCCTACCTATTACAGATCTAGCTCCTTAGAAAAATATTAGCTGTGCAGCTATCCATCAAATAAAGTACTCAGTCCTACAGAAGCCTTCCAAAACCAATGGGCTCCTCTGGGGTTTGTGCTAGCTTCTCAGAGCTGTGTGGTCCCCAATGCCACTAATACCCCACAGGGCACGGCAATCACCACTTGCAGGATTCCATCAGCAAATGAGGATCTCTCAGGATTTCATAAAGAAGAGTCTCTTGAATGGGATCCCGTTCCCCCTCTTGGATCATAAGAATGATGCTTCCATTTGCATTCCTTGCCTGTGCCTCTGATGCCTCCACTGTTACCAACAGTCAGATTAGCTGAGGCACCAAGAGCAAAAGACAAACAGGACAAATAACATCTGCACAGACCACTTTGTCCTAAAAGAAAGTGTCTGACTTTTCACCCCCACTTCCACAGCCCATCATTTCACTTTCCCAAGACCCAGGGATGTCACTTCCATAGGAAAGGGGCCTCGCAACCTCCCTAGGAGGTGGTGCTGCTATGTCTGTGCTGTGCAGGAACTGGCTGGCCCTCAAGGCTCAGTTCTGGAGCTCCTCTGAGACCTGAGCTGTGCAGAGGAAGGGTAGCCCTCTCAGCTGGATTTGTGGCCAACAGGATCTGCCCCAGAGGACCTATCAGACACAAAAGTCTGCTTTTGGACCTGACACACCAGGCTTGGGATTTAAAGGGTGTTGGTGTATGGACAGGCAGGCATTACAGGCCCGCTCTGTCATGCAAGCAGAGCTCAAAGTTTTAGGGTATTCCTCTAGGAGGAAGCCTCGAAAAGTTTTGTTGAAAGTCTTATTTTTTCCAAGGCTTAACACACAATTCTTGCTGGAGGAAACCTCTTTACTATATCAATATGCTGAATACCTCATGAAGTCTGTTTCGGGACTTGTAAAGCAAAGAATACTGTAGAAATGTAACAAAAAAGTGCTATCACAGCTATGCACACTTGTGGGACAAAATTAGAGGGAAAAGGCTCCAGGTTGAGGGCACAGTAACTTGGTAATTGAAATGTTATTCACAGCATCCTTTAAATAATGAGCCAAATGCTGAAGTCTTTATTATAAACACTGCTTATTATTTCCTTTGAAGCCTTATACACATAGTGTTTAGAATAAAACGTCAGCTGGTAATTTAGGATTTTTCAGACTGCAGATAATCTTCTTTTTAAAATATAAGGAGAAAAGGAAATAAAGGTTTCATGATGAGAACAAACTGAAATAAAAGAACTTCTGCGGGAAACTGAAAGAGCAGCAGGATTAAAAGCAAAAAATACACACATTCCACAGACTCCTTTCTTGCCTCTGAGACCTCTCACTCAAGCACTGACCAGGACCACTGTGGCTTTGTTTATGGCATCTAACAAGCTCTAAGCCTCCGGCTGCAGGACTGCATTAGGTACTTTTTAAAGCGCTTTTTGAAGCTCTAGGGAACAATAAAACAGTATTAGGAATCAAATTCAGCTTTTTCACGTTTGTCAGCACTCCATCTATATTGCTAATGTAGAAGTAAATGTATTTGTAGGCATGGATAGATGTGTGTGTATATAGATGTTGTATGTATGTTGAATTGCCTTATATAACTATAACAGAATTGCTAAGATCTGCCATTTATTTACATTAGAGAACTCCAGGCAACTTCAGAAGGACATGTGATGTGATGCTTTTATATTCTTGTTTTATAAAACTGATCAACAATAAATATATATGTAATTTTTTAAAAATTACATTTAACAGTTATTCATAGCATGTTAGCTGAAATGAAATAGCTTCTTTTCCGTATTTAAGGGCTTTGGGGGAATTTTTAAGAATTTGAGGAAGTGAATGAATTTTTAAGGTTTATTTTAGCACCACTGGCGTTAATAATTTCTCACCAACCTCAACATCTGGAGGAGTGAAGTCCCAAAATTCAGATAGCTTACAGCTGTCATCTTGCCTTCGTGTGGTATTTCTTTAAAGCCACCGCTGACGAAGAAAACAGATGGACAACAGTATTTTAAATTAATGAAAAATATAAATTGACTTATGTTGATGCTGGAGAAGTAAATAGCTATAAAAATGATAACTATTCTAATTTCCCCTAGCACAGTCGGCAAGATAAAGTTGCTACACAAACTCTGAAAACTTCACACAAAAGTTTGAAATCGAAGGTTGGGCACGTCAAGTAGCTTGATTTATTTCGTTGTTAAACAATACCCCCATTTTCTTCAACTTCTTCTCCAGTATTTCAATGTCCTTCATCCCTGATAAGAATATACCACCATTTTATTTCCTGGGCAGGGGCTATGGCGTTAGACTTGTCGGATCACTAAACATCACGTAGTTTTGCAAGGACTGGGAGCAAAACTTAAAAACCCATCTTGACTGCAGGAATTTCTGCCTTTGACCTTCTGCAGGTAACTCTCTGTCTTGCTTACAGTATGCATAGAGAAAATGCTAAGATTCAAAACCTCCAGTAGAGTGGAGAAGACAGAGGTCTTCCCAGGCTCATGGGGAGAGGAGTGGCCAGGTACTGTTAAAGAACTTCTAGTCAGGCTGAGCTGAAGCTGATTCACAGCAGAATAAAGGGATGCAGCACTGATCTAATTTATTTCTTACGTCACTTCTGCAATAAATTACGTGCTTATTATCTTTTTGGTATCTACTTGCACTGTTCTGCAGGTAAAAACAAAACAGGCTTGGGGCAAAATCAAGAGAAAGACAAGTTGTTCTTAGGCACAAAAGACACTAGAAACAGAGGGTGAAATCTTATAGCCCCCTAGGAGTTAAATCTCTTTCTTAAGCCTTGTCACGTGTTTCTACCTGATTTTACACTGGAGTAGCATGATCAGGTAGAGGTTTGGAGAGATGATCTAACTGAAGCCTAACCCAGCACAAGAGTACATGATTTCTATATAACTAAATCAAGTCTTCAATTCACCAGGTAAGTCATAGGATTGTTTTAAGAGAGAGAAGAGTTTCCCCGAAAATCTGGACTTTGAACAGCTTCATCTGCAAAGCTGCTGACTATAAAATCTAGCAGGTCTGTGAAAACTAAAGTTGCAGGTGTCTACTAGTCTAAGGTATTTTCACTCTTATAGATTGAACTTAATTAAAGCATCTGATCTCTACAGCGTACTAAGTATGCATGCTTAGCAATTCTCAAGGCTGGCAACTTAAATCCATTGAACCATTCCTCAAAATATTTGAAAAATTTTGTCTGGACCACAACTGAAGTATGTTACTGTTGGAGGCAATGCCAGTGTATGCACTTCATATATATGTGGATTTACATGCACACACCTATTTTATGCACAAGGTAGACATGTAGGTATTATATATGAGATATATATATATTTAGGTATACATATATGAACAATTTCTCACGGTGAAAGACATCTCAGTTACTCTGATATAATCTGAGCAGCCCTAGTACTACTTATGCTAAGAGACAGGAAGCTATCATGCAGTTATCTACAGGCTCTGAATAACAAATATTCTTGAACAAACAAATGTGGACACAATTTTATAGTAACAAAGAAAAGGGAGGAATGGAAGTACTGTGCCTAATATGTGAGAAAAGGAGATCTACAAAAGGCTGTGGTTATGCAGAACTGACCTTAAGAGGCACCCTACTGATGAATGTGTCTTCTCTGCAATGAGCTGAATTTCACTGAAAGCACTTAACATGCTTCCTTTTACCTGAACTGGCACTGTAGGACTACCTCAATTCCAGTATGACTCTGGAAAAGTCACTCTGGTTAGATGGAGCTCCAAGCCCCATGGTGAGTTCTGTGACTCTGAAGGTGAAAGCCTACACAAAATGGAATAATGGTCTTGCTTGGTCTTTGCTGTAGGACAGAAGGGACAGCAGACTTTATTGCTTACCACCTAGCCTTTGGCTTGGTTTAAAGCTGAGAAGACACCACCAGCCAGTCTCTCATGTCCTGGCCCGAGAGGAGGAGACAGATCTAACCTTCACTTTGGCAAAGTGAAGCCTTTAGGGACCTTTGTTTCAGTGTTGAGGGCTGTGTGTCTATGAGCAGAGGTAGCCATCATATAGCACAGAACTACAGAACAAGTGATTACTGTGTGCTAGATCTGTGGAGAGAGGGTGGGAAGTGTTCATCTGCATATGCTGTAAGAGTTCATTAAACACAGTAAACTGCCTGCAAAATTTGCATAATGAAAAGACGACTTCATTTTCCCCTCTCCATTCGAGAGAGAGAGAGAGAGAACACCAAATATATCTCAGCAGTCATCATCTTAAAGGATTCTGTTCACTACAGGGGAACACTGTTCTGTTCACCTGGTAACACTTCAGTGGGGCTAGGCTTTTGCCTTGTGCTTATCAGCTGCTCTCAGGTCCTTAATTCCAGAAATCAAAAATATATGTTCTTAAACTAGAAGAAAATTTCCTTCAAGATTTTATGCAACAAATCTTCATCATTACATTTGCGCTGTGTAACTTATGCACTTGTAGAGTCATCTAAGTGCAAGAGAAAATATCAGAACACCAACCTTCAAAATCACTGTGAAAAAAGTATTTTAATTCAATTGTCAAAGAGGCGGGATTTCATTAACAGCATCATACAATAAAGCTTTGCAATCTACTTTGGGTGATCCCAGGTTATCTGTCATTTAACATCTGAACTATGTCAGGAAACTGACAGTCATTCATATTTTCACTAAGTTACTTCCTCCAAGACAAGTCCTTAAGTGATTTGCCTTCTCCTGCATGTATTTGCAGCATATAATGTATTTGCAGTACATAATTATTTTAAACCAGAAAGAACACTGTGGCTTTGCGCATCCAGTCATCTTGGATTTCAGTGAAAATTACTCAGACTGAAAGGGATGTGTTATTGTAACTCACTCCTGTTTATATGCCCCAAAATATCAGCCACTGTGGGTGGCGGGGGAACCTCCACCAACATGCTGATTTGTTCTGTTACTACATGTTCTTTGAGATTATCAACAGCCTGAAAAAATGAATTTGCCATATGTCTATACTCAGCCATTCTCCATTTGGTTGAATGGACAATTCCTATTTTATAGAGATCTGGATTTTACTCTCTTGAATCATGCTGAATGGAGAGACAGTACCTGAGTAAATCCAACGATCTAAAGCCAAGCAGGACAATTATGATCCTCTATCTGACCTTCTGCACCACATAAAATTCTATGCAGTCATGGCTCAGCCAATTTGTGGTTGAGTCAGGCTATTTATTTAAGGAAGTTACCTGCCCTTTTAGTCAGCTGCAGAGAGCCTGAAAGTAAGGGGCAGAGCATCAAACATTTTTCTAAAGGAAATGGAATCAAGCAGAAGATATAGCTATGCAGTCTCACCCATAGAAAATTACACTTTCAGGAATGCTGAGATAAATCAGAGTTTTTGCAATAGTGCATCAGGTTTGGAATATATCCTTAGCTAGTGTGCAACGCTGCTGAAGAATTTCAGATTCTCTGTGTTTCCCCTTCTTTTCTCTCTCCTGCAGTCACACGAAGACATAACATTTTCTATAAAGTAAAGGAAATTATGAGTACAAAAAAAGTTTGGCATGTCAATTGAGGGCAGTCAGATCAGCTGCCTGCAGGAATACTTCTGGTCCCTTCACTAATTTGTTGGGGAGCAGACTCCCTATAGTCACTGTGAATACCTTTTCTAGTCTGACATATTACATCAAAGCACAAATACAAATGTGGCTTTATTACCTGAAGTTACAGGATCCATCACATTAACTCTTCTTTCCTACCAGATAAGAAAAGCTATAGCCAAGTAAGATTTGACCAGATCTTAAACACCACCACAGTGGGAAGTCCAGGTTCTGGCACTATTTCTCAGGTTTTCATGCCAATCTTTGATGACATGAGATGGGAACCTCCTTTCCCATTGTTTTTTCCTCTCTTTTCTTGTAGCACATCCGTCACTACATGCTATGCAGAATTAGCTTCTTCTGTCAAATCAGGGCATTATCACAGTCTGCCACAGACGAGTGTTGTCATTTTGCAATCCCTGCTGGTCACTACGATGCTCAGACCTGCCTCACTCCAATCAATATTATCACTAGTCTATTTTCAAGGCAAGCAGTATTATTTTTTACTACATAAGCTTCTCTTTTGTTCCACACTCATGAACTTCCTTAGACGTCAATATCACCTGAATGACAATGCCTGCCCTTGACCCTATAAACTGCTTTTGTGACTCAAAATGGGCTGCAAAGCCCTTCAGGAACCTCCACCTAGAACAACAGACACGTGAACCGCAGGCTGCACCTTGGTATGGGCCATGGCCTATGAGAACAGTGTGTGCTATTTAACAGTGCAAGGCTTACCTTCAGTCTTCTCTCTGCTCACCACACAAGGGTGAGCCAGCTAGAAGAGAAAAGCAGCTACATCAGCAGAGCTTCCTCATGGCTGCTGGGGGGAGCCAGGGGCAGGGGAAGAGAGATGCTCTTTCACTAGGGGATGCTACGTGAACTCCAAGCACAGAAGCAAGGCTCCACCGGAGAGGGGCAATGGCACCTGGAGGACGGGAAACTTGTGGGAGGAGGACTGTGGGTGCAAGGAATTGGTCAGGGAGTGATACGAATAAGAAAAGAAAAGCCGGGTACGGGATTCTGGAGGTGAAAAGTAGGACATTCCACATGTGGCTTGACTGGAGTGGAAGTCATTTCTGAGGGAAAGAGGGACAGGAAGCATTTTGGCATAGAGCTGGAAGATAGAGAATGAAGATCTCCTGCAGGCCAAAGCATATGTCCATCTAAACGATCACAGCAAGGAAACTTGGGAACTGCTAGTTTAGTGAAATGACCAAGGAGTAAGAATGACCTCTAATCTTAGTTTAAATATTGATTCAATGTACTGCCTTGGGCAAGGAATTGGTTAGATGGGACTAATTACATCTATCTACCTATTTCAAAGGGCTGCTGCAAGGATTAATTAGTCATTGTTTGCAGATTTCTTTGAAGATGAAAATGCAGAACCATATAACTAAATGAAATCATTAGTCATAAGGTTATGTGACTTCGATGTTTTCAAAAAATACATAAATTAACACTATAACATCTACTTCCATTTCATTCTTAGGCATATTTGTGATCCTGGATAAGAATTAACAGCGCCTGGAAAACATTACTACACAGTGGTAACATGAATGAAATCCATTTTAGAAATAAGGCTACATTAAAATTATAAAGTTTAAAGCCATAAAACTTAGGCTTATATATTCAAAGACTTAGTGAATCTGCTGTTTTCAACTAGTGTTTCATCTACAGAAACCGTATTTCTGGTTGCTTTACAACAGTCAGGAACTGTAGCTGATATTCCTCACAACAGCAGTGAAACTCCACTGAAGAGAAAGGAATTACTGATGCACGTGCGATAAGGATTACAGTCCAGCCCTGGAGTTGTGCCTCCTGGGGTGACATGATAACCAACAAGCACTTCATTCAGAAGAGATTTCACTGTCTTCTCCAGGACAAGCTTGGGCCAGAACACATGGGAGGGATGATAGGTCTTCCCCATCGGCCACTTTAAATAAACCGAAAGACAGTGATACTGTGTTTGGCACACAGCTTCAGAAAGCATCAACTATCAAAGACCTACTAAGTCAAAAGATGCTGCACAATTTTATGCCATCGTCTCAGGCCAGATGGGCTAATACTTCTGACAGAATCACATCTTTGACATTCAGTGGGGATTTTTTGTTCTGCACACCTATTCACGCGCGTGTAACAGGTTCCTCTGTGTTTTTTCACCACGGTGTCGCAGTGCTATCACCATGATGTCACGCTGAGTCACTTTATACCTATGGCAGTCACAGTTTCTGCTGATATTTGAATTTGTCAACATAAATTATTCTGAAACCATCATGGAAAGCTGCTGTGGAAAGTTTCTAGGCCAGACTTGTTGCCAAAGACTTTGCCTTTTTTTTTTTTTGTGGAACTCTATTAAATGTTTCTGAAAGGACACAACAGCTTCTCCACAGCTTGTTTCATTGTAGGTCTTGCTTAACATTCATATAACTACAATGGCACAAAAAAAGTTTTGTTTTGAATTGGCTGTTTTCCAAACAGCTTTTGTGCACTGGTTTATTGAAGTCGGTGGGCAGGGAGAAGTGAAAGGGAGTGTTAAGATTCCTTCAGGGTCCAATCATCCCACCTAACTTTTCACTGCTCCTGATATCCATACCCCACCCCTGGAGGACCCATCTGCTGGTAGGAAATTGTGCCTAGGGCACTACACTTCTCACTTAAAGCTGCTGAATAGAAACAGAAGTTACCAAAATGGCTGAACAGAAACAAAAGATGACTATGTTTGTACTTACCTATCTTTAGATCACATGCAGAGAGGTTCCTTTACTCTGTTATGTCAAACCAGTGCCTTGACCATGGAGCTCTGACTTAGGTCCTTATGCAATTCCATCATATCCTATGGAAGCAAATCTAAAGAAGATTTCAGCCAGAGAACAAGTACTTCCTCCTTGCCTTAGCATTGTTTGGATTAATTCTCACCTCTACAGCCTCTTTTGTTTTGTCCTTCTCCCCTTCACCTTGACTCTTGCTCTCCATCAATGGACTTACTGATTCTCAATTTATTCAGGAGATAACATCAATACTCCCTTCGAATCTTCATTGCTTTCACCTCATCAAACCACGTCTTCATAATACAGTCGTGCCATGATAGTATTTTGAGATTTTCAGAAAGTCTTGAAATGTGTTTTAAAGATCACTGCCAGGCAAATTCTTTGAAAAGAATTTTCTTAACCAACAGCAATGTGCTGTTCTACCATACCAAATACATTTTGGATATTAACAATAGGATGAAGTTTTATAAAAAGACTTCCATTATTTATGAAAGTTGCTATTCAAGTGACATTGCTCATTTAATCTAAGCAACCACAGTTCCTAGAGTGAAACTGGGAAGTAATATACAACATCTGAAAAAGAAATAGATGAGACTCTATACATGTAAGAACTTTGCAATTTAATAGCACACTTGCATTTCTAACACAGTGAGAATGCTTCCTAGGTACGGAATAGAAATCAGATTCAAATCATCATAGGTTTGTACATGAACATCGTGAACACTGAGTATATTCTTTGAGAAATAAACATAACATCCTCTTGCCAAAAAATAGCAACATTTTCAAAAATTATTTTCTCTTTAACACATCCCCTTTTCCATGTGCAGAACAGATCATCTCCTGTTTAAATACCACAATCGTGACTACAAAATACCAGAGTCAGCCAATACTAAAAACACTTACATGCTGTATATGCTCATAATAAAGAACAAAAATATGAAAGCACTTGCAAAAACAGATTGTGCACACTAGCTTCAGGGCAGCAGAGACTTGCACAATGATAGCCTTATCTTGATACTGTGATTTAATTTGCAGTGGCCTTTTTGCACAAGAGTCATACCTGCCCCATCACTTATTTGACATAAAAGAATCACAAACCGTTTTTGAAAGATATATAAACACCCTAATATGTCAGGCCAGTATCACTAGGAATGGCAATGAATATTATTTCCATTCTAATGATTTCTTTCAGATGCATGTAATTATCTGTTTGTTTGTCTGTTTGATTATTTAAAGTCAGACAAGTAGGTGAGGAAGATGATAACAGTTACTTATGTCACATCCATAATCCACTCTGGAACTTCTCTTTCTGAGGCTGAAAGAGAATGAAGGTGACTAGCAAAGTACTGAAGTCTCTGGAAAGGAGATGAGAAGGGGCAAGATGGGGAATGATCTTAACATATTCTGCATCACATTACATGCTGAGGGGGAAGCAGGGAAACCCTCCTCAAAGACCAAAAGAGTGTTGCAAAATAAACTATTAGAAATTGCCTAGAACATAGTTCAGAAATGTGATTTTTCTTTTCTACTGGTGGAACACAGCAGCCCTGGGCAAATTACTTTTCTTTGCATTCTGTCTGTAAAATACTACAGAATAAAACACAATAGATTATTTTCAGGTGGAAGGGAGCTTTCATCATCATGTAGTCTGTCTGACCACTTCTGGGCTGAACAAAAGTTAAGGCACGTTATGAAGGGCTTCAAAACAGAGACATTAATACCTTCTTCCCTCTGCACTCTCTCTTGGCTGTTCACTATGCAAAGTACTTGTAGACAAAACTTTTTGCCCCTCTTCACATGCATGTGTAGAGGGTTTAGCATAACGAGGCCCTAATATTGACTGATGCCTTCTGCTGTCATTGTAATACCAGTATTTAAAAATTAACTGATTTCTATTTATAGTTCCACCACTGAATTCAAAAGAAAGTCTGCTATTTCAGTGAACATCTATGCAGTTCAACTTACAAATTTAGTACATAATTAGAATAATATTTACCAATCATTCTGAGACATGGTTATCCTTAACTAAATGGAAAGAATACTTCTAGTCCTACAATAAATGAAGCATGTGAGTCGCCAGAACATTAATAGCAGTACCATACCCAGCAGAAATTGAGTAAAATATAAAAAAAATAGCATAACATTTGGAAATTTGATGCCTTCAGGATGGGTTCAGTATTCAGTGACATACATACTTTTGTCAATGATTACAAAGGGAGTGCTTATGAATGGTATTTCACTCATTCCTCTTGCTATTCAATTAGATGTGGCTGATATATTAAGTGTTTTTCAGTAATAACATAAGACACCAGCAGGGACGGCTTTCAACAGCATTAATCAATAATGCAATAGCACTGTGGATGATAATGAAAAGGCAGAAGTTACTAGTGGTTGGCACCGTGCTCTCTGAGACACTGCTCTTCTCTCATGCGAGATACCGTGCAGTGATGGTAACCCTTCCACACCAGAGCCAGGTAAGCAGGTAAGGCTCCAACAGAAGGACACTTCTCAAGGCCTTTTATCCTTGCCCCTCCTCAGCTACTACAGCACTACAGAGCTGCAAAACTAACTAGTGCTTTCAGGCCTTAGATGTATCAATTCAAATGGCCCAGAAATTTCACGGTATGAGTTTATCTGTGCCGTCCATCACTCCAGAGTCACAATTAAGCCTTGGACACGTGATCATGATAATCTAAGAACAAATTTTTTTCTGCAGTTAAAAGGGAAAAAAACCCTATGCACAGTGCAACTTGCTATGAAGCTGATCTGTCTCCAACATAAAGCTTTACCCATGACAGTATTTCTTCAAACAAGAAGTTACAACAAAATTCCATCTCATCATGATCCAAAGCCCTGGCTTTTTTTCTTTGTTTATTTACAAAGATGTTCCCCAATTTGGACCAACTGTACAAACAGAAAGCCAATCAAAAGGCTTTCTTCTGCTGTCACTTGCTGTTATATCTACTAATCCCTGTAATCAGAATTCCTCCTTCCCCTCCAGATACCGCTGTGCTGGCTGCAGCACAGATTCCAGGGTGCAGCATATAGAGTTATCTTCTTCACACCAAAGGCCTCAGCGCTGAGCCTACCACTGGTGTCAGCGGCCTGCCTGAGTGAACCATGAACTACCACAGCTGGGGAGGGCAAGGTCCTCAGTAAAGCTCGAAATATCTCACTGAAGCTGTTTTTTCTCCCCATGAGTTAGCCAACCTCAGTATCTGAACAATAACAGCTAAAAAGACTCATCGCTAGAAGGTATCTCAAGTGCCAGCAGAAACATGAACCAGAGGATGAAGAGAGAGCCTAGAAGTACAAGCATGTACTCTGGCAGTGAACAAGGATGCCAGCTGTGATTACCAAGGAGATCCTGGAAGTAATAAGAGAAAATACCGAGTTGAAGCAGTAGCTTGCAAAATCCTAGGCTAGAAATAATGACAAAACAGACAGCCTGCTTCAAGACTCTGAAGAAAGAATAGCATCTTCTGCCTCTGAAGAAAGAATAGCTGTCCTTGTGTGCCACCTCTCTTCATTCTGTTGGTGCAACAGCATAGCCTACTGATAAGAAAAACAGCCTCTTCCTGCCCTTTGGTCTTATGCCTTTTATCAGAAAAAACACGGTGCCTGTTAAAGGAAAGCAGGTAGTCCTATTTATCTTCCTCTCCTGTTGATCATTTTTCATTGACGTTTCTAGTAAGAATTCCAATGCCACTTCTGAGCAGGACCAAATCTGCAATACAGTCTTTCTCCACTTCCATACCTGGTTTAAAGGTCCTGGTGCCAAAAGACTGCTCTGTGGCACAATGGATAACCTACTTCAAAAAATATTGATGCTATATAAGTAACAAAGCAGAAATACATTGATTTTTTAGTGCAATCTACATTATATCTGGCAGCAGGCAACATGTAAGTCACCTCGGAACAGAGCCCTTTGACCATGTGCTGTTCCTTTTACATGGTGATTATGTGCCACACAGCAAATGAAACAAGAAGTGGAATGGGGTCAAATGGGCATCTCTGCAGAGTATTAAGATAAAGGACTTTATAATTAAAACTGGAAGATCTAGTCATCTTAACGCAGACTAAAGATTAGGATCAGTGCTTTTACAGGAAGATGAATTATACTTTGAGAAGCAGGGAATCTATCAGAAAGAAAAGCCTGCTTCATGAAAGCAATTTAGCAAATGCAATTTCAGCTATGACTGTAAAAATTATTCTATGACATACTAGTAAATGTCAGTTACTTGAAGCTTATTTATTCTGCGTTCAACAGAATTTTCTTTATGCTCTGCTTAGAGCAGCTGGAAACAAGAATCCATTTGCTCTGTTATTTTGTAGTTGAAGGTACATGACCCACTAGCAATGGCACTTTTCCTACCAATAGCTTGTAACATCCCCTAAAATTATTAGCTAAGGGGGTAAGGGTAATCAACTTCTACAGCTGTTATCAGTGTCTTCAGCAAAAAAAAAAGGAGGGAAATGGAAAAGAGTTTGTCTTCCTGCCAACAGAAACATGCAAAGTTATTTTTTATGCTAACACATTAAGTAGGGAAATTGCCATTAAGATTGCTATGGTATTTTGCATATTTTAGCAAAAATTGCCGGGAAAAATAGGCACTTTCTCATATAAAGGAACACTTCGAGGAAAATTTTTTTTTAATGTTTCCCATAGCAGCAGTTGCTGTCATAACAAAATTTAGATCAGGTGTTTGTAAATGAGTTTCTAAAGATAAATAAAAAGTACTTTGAGACCTCACGCTACAGATTTGTCTCTAATGCATTGTAACATATTCGCAATCTACCAACCCTTTTCAGACTGTTACCTTTCTACTATATTTTCCAGTTGTTTCATTGCAAAGCCCTGTCATTTGATACAATAATACACGTGAAACCCACCTCAGCTTAGACTGCAGCTAGTCATGCATGAGATGAGTGAGATCTTGCTACTTTTCTCCAGCTACTAGAAAAAAAAAAAAATCTATGTCCTTGCATTGCTGATAATGGGACTTACAGTTTCTACAGATTCAGAGGAACAAAGCAGAGGTGAAGGGATGTTTCTGTTCTTCCTGAACACATAATCAATGATGTTTACCTAGCTTGGGTGTGCATAAACTAAAGACAAGCTAAAGAGCTAAGATCTTTCTATGAAGTGACATTCTGGGCATGTAAGTGAAAATCAGAGACATTTAAAACTTTGAGTCACAGAAGGTATTAGAAAGGCTATTGGATTAAGTAAATTAAATGTGCGGGATTTGGGGATGTTTAGTTTTCTTGTGGAGTACACACTGCCTGATTCTTCTTCTTCAGTATGTACCACTTCATTATTCCCTACCTCAGGTGCTATTTTTCTCTTGAGCAGCCCGTTCAATTCTTGTTGAACAGGCTGACAGATATTACCAGTTTTGGGGGTTTTGTTATATTAAATTCTTTAAAGCTCCTGTTCCAACAGTCATCCGGTGATTATACCAGATTTTCAGCTCCCAAGGAAGCCAGAGGAGTAAGTCTTGCACCTTAGTCTATCTGATCTGACAGGGACATGGCTTGACATGCCATGGCACAGCAGTAGCGGTCAGGCCCCTCTTCTCACGAGAACATCACAAAGCCATTTCACCCTTCAGCATGGCTCTATAAAGCCTGGCTATTTCTGAGTAACTGAGGAAAGCACAGCCACCAGAAGCGAGCATGGTTTAGGAGATGTAAAACTGATAAGCAATATACAGTGACTAGAGACGTAAAACTGATAAGCAATATACAGTGACCAGCAACAAAGCATTCACTCAGCCATTCTACCAGCCTCAGGCTAGGTAAAAATTTTGCACACAACTGCTTGCACATACACCTTACAACTACCATTGCAGGGTTTCCTTCCTGCCCTGGCAGGCTTTAAGGAAGCCGGAAAGTGTGCAGACACTACAGGGCATGATTAGTTGGTCACATATTCTGCAGAAAGCATGACATAGAGCAATCACTTCCCACAGCAACCTGAACATATGGAGAATCAACTGAAGAAATAAACTGATTTTAATTACAGGAGTAAACATAATTAGCAAGTAAGCTATATCTAAACAATGTAAGAGAAAAGGAAAGCTTTTTAAAAAGGGTCTTTTGTTTCTTCAACTGAGAGCTTAATGGGCATTATTACTACTTAGCACGCTCCCACGGGCAGCTCTGCAGCAACTGAAGGGATGGAACAGGCAAAGGGTTGCTAGGTACAGTTTTCTGATCCCAAATGTTGCCAGTGTTATATGGTCACCAGGAATAAAATGTGTCTGGTCTAATGCAAATGTGAACCTGTGAAATGTCCGTGTCTGAGTTAGTCACTCTAGGCACGCTTTGTAAGCACTGGAGAAACACAGGCATCTCCAGTGGGAAACGCATCTCATTCTCCGGTAGAAAACTGTTTTCCTATGCGAAGGAGGCCGAGGTGACTGTCTGAGGCTCAAGCCCTTGCATTCCGACGCGCAGGGCCGCTCCCTCCTCTCCCCCCGGAGCCCGCGGGCTGCGGGCGCGGCTCGCAGGCAGCAGCGCCGGCCGCCCCCTGCTGGGCAAGCGGCCGGACACGGCTTCGGGCCTTCCCTCGCCAATCCGTGTGCTCTCCGCATGCGGCAGAGCCAGCACAAAATCACAAACACTGTGCCCTCAGGCTGTAATCTAGCCTGCCAAACCTTGCTCCTGAAGGGGAGAAGCAGGCAATATTTTTTTTTTCCCCCCAAAAGATAAGGGGTCAAATCAGAGTTCTCCATTTCCCGTGTGTGGGGGGGGTTGTTTATAAGAAGAGAGTAAGAGCAGTGGTGGCTTCAAACAGAAGACCGAACCTCAGGACTGTGGGAAGAAGGGCCGAGCCGCCTGCCTTCAGGAAGAGCCTAAGAGTAGGTGAAGCCAGGAATTCTCCTTTCAGAGTTCCTTTATACTGAGGATGCTAATTGTTGTTAAGCACCTGGTTTGGCGAAGCCTGGGCACCCGACTTCGGGAGTCCAGCCTTACTCTTTGGGTTTTAATCCTCCTTTATAAAATAAAAATAATTTTTTAAAAAGCCCTTCTCTGGTTTTCAGGGACACTGTTAATATAAACAGATGGATCAGAGATCCTGGGGATCAGGTATTGCGGCAAAGTCCTGCAAGTATTTTAAGATTTCGTCCTACATCCTTGTATCCCAATGATCTCATGTTCTTGGCCTTTCAGAATGTCTCTTCACAGAGAGAAGGAACAGTATGAGAAGGAAAATGTTAAACCACACACCCCAAAACCCTTTAGCATGAAATATACATTAATTACTGCAGTCCTGGTGTAACCATTAATGGCAGTTGTTAAGCTTCTTATAATAAAAGCTTAAGAGGATGAGCATTATGTAATGCCCAATTCCAAAAGTATTTTGTTCTCTGACATCTCTTGTCATGTTTCTGACAAAGGGTGAGCCGTTAGACAAATTCTTCAGAGGCCACTTTGGTGTAGGTACCTTCAGAGGTGCCAAAAAACACCTATTCTTTTTTTTTTTTCCTGGCTAATTTGCCTTAAAAACCCCTTAATTTTGCTTTCCCTGTGGTTGAGACTGCTATAATGTCCAAGAAAACAGTTGGCATGATAGGACAATGAACAATAGCATTCTGCTTTCCAGAAATTGTATTCCCTGCAGGAATTAAACCATGGGCTGGACACCAAGTCCCAGTTTGGACCTCTTGCCAATTTGTCCCTTTTACTGAAATAAAAGGAAGTTGGACTAGTACAAACAGGGGCAATCTAAAGTAGGATCTATATAGTAAAATTTAATAAGATCACAACATATTTTTCCAGTTGAAAAGAAGACACATGGAAGTCAGGGAATGCAGAATTGAGAGGTTATAAGCAACATCAGTTTGGCCTAATTTGTGCCTGAATCTTTTGCTATGTGATCAGAGACCTCTTTTTATAGCATTCTATCAGTTAAAGAGAATAAAGACTGGTACCTCATCTCTGTCAAGTAATTCAGTGTTTCTTCTACAGAACTGGGAGTAGACAATTTTGAATTTTTATTCTGTTTTAAACACCTAATTATACCTTCCAGCTATTAAAAAACGTGTTCTCAGTATTTCAATGGATGAAGATTTTTGAAATTCACTGGTGAAAGCCTGGAAATCAAGTTAGCAAAAACAAAAAAAAAATCTCAAAGTTAATTTCCCCCCATTTTTTCAATTATTTGCGAGAGCTTTGTTTTAGGAATATCTACTCAGTGCTTCAGCAAATCTAATCTGATTCTACACAGAGCTAATTCTATTTTAGACCATTATATAGAGCCCATCAAAATCACTGTCTTTACTGACAGATTGAAAAACTTGAGAGATTATGTTTTCTCAGTCTCATCCAAGAACTGACAAAAATGGGAATTCCATATTTTAAGTCCCACGCTCATTTTCTGTCTAAGGTCAAGAACTTACAATAAATATAATTTTTTTAATCCAGAATTATGTAACATTTCTTTTCACAATATGCTGGACTGGAAATGGCCTGCTGTTTAATACTGTGAAATAGTATTTCCTGCACAGTGTCACATCTAAAAAGGTTGGCATTCAGTGCAATAAATAGCCAGTGCTGTCAAAAAAGCAGCTGGAAGAAAATGTATTTTAATGTGACTCCATGAAGACTACTTGAGCAGCATTGCTGAAACAACAGCATTGATCTCCTGCTTTGAAAAGCCTGGTAGATAGACTGTTTTAAGAAGTTGTACCTGTGTGAGACTTCAGATCTCTGCAACAGACTGCTCAATTATTAAATGCCATTAGAGGGGTACATTCATGGCTTTGACTACATTGCAATGCAGAGGATGTCAGTATGTACAACATAGTGCAGTATGTTTCTGAAAGTGTGTTGCATACTAACAATGATTACATTATCTCCCACAGGCAAAGACAGCTACAGCATCAGGAACAGTTCCGTAGCTTAACTTTGGTTCTGTTACTGAATCTGAGCTTAATTTCCCCGAGATATTTCTTCTTGCGTGAAGTTCCAGTTCAGCTTCCTGCAGTCCTGTAAACTGACAGGACCTACACTGAACCAGCAGATGCCGTACACTCTGCCTCACACGACTCCAGGGATACCAAGGAAACACTCTGAGCATCGTGTAGACTGACCAGAAAGTGTAGCAGGCAACAATAATCATGCTACTGACAGGTAAAGTTATACAAAAATTAAAAACCATGAGTGCCTCTGGGACATTCTTTTTGCCATTCTGACATTTATAGAAAGGAGATTTATGTAAGCATAAAATCCAAACTTCTGCAAAAGAATCACCACTTACTTGGCGCTGCACATTTTTTAAAAAATATGTATCATTTTGCTTGGATTTCAGAGCTTGACTGCTGCATTTCTCTGTAAAGCAGCAGCACCTGCAGACCCAGGCAAATGGCCTGATGCCATGGCATGCGAGCACAGGATCCAGGCAGAACAAAACCACCTTTCCTACCCCTCGTCTTCCCCACACCCAGCCATCTAGCATTTCCTACAGAAAGTATCTCTGGGACTTAGCAGCTCCGCAAGGCTTGCCCCAGGCACCCATCCCTCAGCCCTGCTGCAAGGCTCTCTGGGTGTGCTGGTATGGGGCTGTGTTTTGGATTTGTGCTGAGCACAGAGTTGATAACAGAGAGCTGGTTTTGTGGTTGCTGAGCAGGACTTGCACAGACTCAAACCCTCTTCTGCTTTTCATGCTGCCACACTGGCAAGGAAGTTAGAGCTGCATGGGAGGCTGGGAGGAGACACAGCCGGGACAGGTGACCGGAACTGACCAAAGGTATATTCCATACCATATGACATCATGCTCTGTATATAAAGTGGGGAGGAGGAGGAGGAAGCAGGGACATTTGGAGTGATGGCGTTTGATTTCGCAAGTCACCATTACATGTGATGGGGCTCGGCTCTCCTGGAGATGGCTGAACACCTGCCTGCCCATGGGAAGCAGTGACTTAATTCCTTGTTTTGCTTTGCTTGTGTGCACAGCTTTTGCTTTCCCTATTAAACTGTCTTTGTCTCAACCCAAGAGTTTTCCAGCGTTTATCTTTCCGATTCCTTCCCTGATCCCACTGACTGGGGAATGAGCAAGCAGCTGTGTGGGACTCGGTGGCTGTGTGGAAGGGCAGCAGTCAGGCCCCTTTCTTGCCCACCTCACACTGGCAGCCCACAGGAAACCAAGGGAGGATTACATGGCTCCCGTACTAGCAAGACTCATATAAATTAACAGGTTGGAAGGCATGTTAAAGATCATCTAGTCCCAACCTCTCCTGCAATGGGCAGGGACCCCTTCCACTAGACCACGTTGCTCAAGGCCTTACCCAACCTGTCCTTGAACAATGGCAGGCTTGGGGCATCCATAGCCTCCCTGGGAGACCGATTCCAGTATCTCACCACCCTTACAGTAAAGAATTTCTTCCTAGTATCTAGCTTAAATTTCCCCTCTTTCAGTTTGTATCCATTATTCATCGTCCTGTCACTACAGTTCCTCTCTGGCTTCCCTGTACACCCCCTTCAGATACTGGAAGGTTGCTGTGAGATCTCCATGCAACCTTCTCCTCTCCAGGCTGAACATTCCCAAGTCTCATCCTGTCTTCATAAGGAAGGTGCTCCAGTCTTATCAACTTCATGGCCCTCCTCTGGACTTGCTCCATGTCCTCCTCCTGCTGAGAGCACCAGGACTGTACGCAGTACTCGACATAAGGTCGGAGGAGAATCAATTCCCTCGAGCTGCTGCCCTTTTGATGCAGCCCAGGGTATGGTTGGCTTTCTGGGCTGCGAGTGCACACTGCTGGCTCACATTGAGTTTTTCATCAACCATCATCCCCCAAGTCTTTCTCCACAGGGCTGCTCTCAATCACCTCTCCACCCAGCCTGTAGGTGTGCCCTGAACCACCTGCCCTTGTTGAACGTCATGAGATTCACATGGGACCATCTCTCAAGCCTATCCAGATCCCTCTGGATGACATCCTTTCCCTGCAGCGTGTCGATGGCACCACACAGCTTGGTGTCATCAGCAACTTTGATGAGAGTGAACTCAATCCCACTGTCCATGTCGCCGACAAAGATGAACAGTGTCGGTCCCAGTACCGACCCGAGGGCCACCGCTCGTCAGTGAACAATGAGCCGCTGACCACAACTCTTTGCCTGCGGCCGCTGAGAAGAGACGCGCTGCACCCCGGCAGCAGGACCCTGAGGGCCGGCCCTTGGCCGCGGAGGGAAGGAACCTTTCCTCCC
>VZTA01028939.1:168300-192738 GCA_013398855.1 Mohoua ochrocephala
CGCGCGCCGGACGCGGCGGCGCCTCGCGGTGAGAGTCGGCCGCCATGACCTCCGCGCTGGAGAACTACATCAACCGTATCCTCCGCCGGGACAAGCGGCACGGGGGCGGCGGGCACCCGCCTCCCCTCCTCAGCGGGGCCTTGGGGGCGGGCCTGCTCGTGGCAGCGCGGTTCTGGTGCTCGGGCCCGTTCCTTTGGCGGTGTCGGTTTCTCCCTACGGGAGATTGGCTTGCAGGCCGGAGGTTACCCAGAGAACAGGGTCCCCTACAACAGGCAGTGCCGCCGAGCTGAGCCCTGCCCTGTCCGTGATCAGCAACGAGATTCGCGGTGGGCCTGCTCCCTTGAAGGGCTGTTAACGTGCGTTTGGATACCAGCTTTGCATCACTTGCTCAAAACCCCTGAGTTGGGGTTCTTGGAAGGCTTTTGGTGCTAGTATTTTTGTGCTCCTTGTAACCCATGGGCGTTTTCAGTTTTATTCACAAACAGTAAGATAATAACGCAGAATTAGTCAAGATGATGAATATATGATCATCGAATTGGGATAATCAGATCTTCAGAAAGAAGGGATGCAGAATGCTAGCCTCGAGATCACCACCGCAGAGCTGTTTTTTAAGGACTTAAAGTGTTTATAAAACTTTCAGTTTTGAGGCAGTGCAGTTAGTAATGGCAAGAGAGGTGAGCTCAGATCTTCATCGTGTTTTTAAGGCTTTTCATGTTTGTGTATGACTATCCATGGTTGGGCAGAGAGAAACTTTAAAGGAGATGTTAGTGAAAAATACTGTATTGGGAAATGTTACTATCAACCATGTTGCTTTTTGGGCTCTTAATGGCTCATAAAACCTCTATTACACGTGAATGTATCAGAAAATGTTAATGGTTCTATTTCAGATATGACTAAATATTTCCTTAATGAAATATCAGGTACTGTTGCAGTAATTACTTCTGATGGAAGAATGATTGTGGTAAGACTTATTAACATTTTATTTAACATTTATTTTCCCCCATAAAGACCTTCCATCGTGGCAATAAAGAAGCTCTGTTAGGGTAGTCTCACATATTCACACTCTTAAATTACATAGTATAGAATAATTGCCATAAAGCTTAAAAAAATAATTTTATAAACACTTACTGGTTCTTGCATGTCACCTTTTTCCATTGATAAATTTGTGTGTGCAGATGCTCTGGCTTTTTTGACAAATGGCTTTTTCTGTGGGAATTCACCAAAAAAACACTTTCTTCTGCAGTTCAGTAATTTAGTTTCCATCTAAAGTGGCCTCTTTGTTCTGTAAGCTCTTCAACTTTCATGCTAAAACCATTTCTTCCCTATGGCTATAGAAAAACATCAGCTGGAGAATTGTTGTGGGCCTCTGCTTATACCTGAAAACCTGAGGATAGGCCGACTTGAAATATTAGTTTGTATAATATTTTTGGTTTTATTGCTTCTGTGTTTTGGGGTTTTTTTTTCTTGCATTGCTTCCCTCCATCTTTTATTCTTTTGTGTTTTGAGTGTAACTTAATAGTGTGATCATTGCAGGAGGATTGTATCTTTCTGTCTGCACTTAGCTTTGTGAGGCCTCTGGAAAGAGAAAACAAAAATACTTTGGCTTCACCAAATCTGCTTGGTTGAAGTCAGTCATAAAGATTTGAATGGAGTTGGTGTATGTGACTCATTGTTAGATAATATAAATGCACATTACCACTCCTTGAAGGGCTGTTTTATGTGAGCTTGAATTTCTTAATCAATTAGTGATGGTAACTTTTATGGTAACATTTTTCCAGACACATACTGCAGTAGCACAAAAATCCTGTATTTTTAAAATTAATTTTTAAAAAATAATTTAGTAAACACAAGTTAATCTCCTTCAAAGAGATACCACTCAAAATTGCTTTTTAGGAATGGTTTCGATATTGTTGACCACAAGAATCCAACTTTTCTGTTGTTTTATTTAATTATTTATTTAATTTCTGGAAGCTTCCATACAAAAAAACGGTGTAGAAATAGTAAAATTAGTTGGTAAAAATCCATTGATAACATGGAAAATTTACTTCTTTTATTGTTAAAGCTTATTGTGCCTTTTAGCATAAACACACAGTAATACATGTGTACTTTTCTTAAATTGATTGTTGCTTTTAAAATTTCGTGCTGTTTGTGTTTAAGCTGAAGAAATAAAACCTAAATAGAACATCTGTTCTCTGTACCTTAGTTTTGCCACCATGTTTAAGATACCCTTGAGAGCAAAGATGAAAAAATTAAGGGTAATTGGAGTGCTTTTTTTTAATGTGTGTGGTTTTTTTCAGGGAACGCTCAAAGGTTTTGATCAGACCATAAACTTGATTTTGGACGAAAGCCATGAAAGAGTGTTCAGTTCTTCACAAGGAGTTGAGCAAGTGGTGCTGGGCTTATACATTGTACGAGGTGATAATGTGTAAGTACAGTATGTTCTTGCTTAAATCTTTTCATGCAAACTTAGCGTGTGTGTGTAATGTTTTTTGGGTTTTTTATCTGTATGAATCTTGATAGGCCCAGACACCTTGCATCTTTGTATCTGTGGGTAGCACTGAAAGTGTTGTCAAAGCTGAGTTACCATCGCTGAAGGTAATAAAAAGATGTGTGGAAGTGGTACTTAGGAACATGGTTTAGTGGTGGACTTGGCAGTGTTAGGTTAATGGTTGGACTCAATCTTGCAGGTCTTTTCAAACCTAAACGACTATGATTCTGTGTTAAATAGCAAACATCTACACTTCTGTAAAAAAAGTGAATTGCCTCATAATGTTGAGATTGAAGATGATCTGAGGGCTGGAGCAACCCTTCTACAAGGACAGGCTGAGAGATGATGAAGGAAAAGATCAAGTAATGACTAAAAAATGAGATAGAACTTGTGTGCAAAAAGTCAGCAATCTGGTATACAAAGTTGACTTTCAAACAGCTTTTTTTTTGGGTGTTTTTTTTTTTTTTTAGAGCAGATGTTCACAGAGAGCACTTTATAATCTGGAAAATCCTTGAAGGTTCTGATTTGACAGTGTAGCAAGTGTTGAAGCCAATGTAGTGGCGTGTCAAATGTATGAGTTGATATTTGATGTAAAATTCCCTTACAAAATGAGGGTAAAAGCTCATTGAGTGCAGAGAAAAGTAGCTGGTGTGCCAAACCCTTGGGAGGGTTACAAGAGAAGTGGAAAGAAGGCCTGGTAAGTGGGCCAGCTAGGAAGATTACTTTTGCAGCAGCATTCTGAAACTGATGGCAAAAGTAAGGTTATTTTTTTATCACAGCTAAGAGAAAGAGTGTGTCGCAGTGACCAACACATGAGCCTGGATAGGAATTTTCATCTTCTGATTCTAATGGATACTTCTGTACAACAAAATATCTAAGGCTTAAATTGATATCTAGGTGCATTTATCTAACATCCTTGAGAAAGTGGATCATTCTGAATGCTTTCATCACTTTTGACTCAAGCTTTTAAGAAAAAGTAATTTGACACATGTACAAAGGTGGGACTATGCATGCCACTCTACCAGTAGCTTTTCATTCAGATAGTAAAAATGTGTGTAAAACAGCAAGTAATTGTTTACTATTTCACCATTTCATCATACAGTTGAAATGTATGATGAAAGACATCATCATACAGCCACATTACTCAAATATATTCAAAATACTCTTCTGTGAAATAATTTTTTTTTGCAGTCTTAAACTCAAACATATTTATTAAAAGTAATAATTCTGTATTCATGCAACTATTTGACGTGCTGAAATTCAGTATCCTTATAGGAAGAAGTAAAAAGAACTAACAGATAAATAACAATAACTTCAAAATAGGGGGCTCTCATGAAGTAGGGAAGCTGTTGAAAAATAAAAGGAAAGGAACAGTCATGGTACAAAGTACTTCCAGACATTCCAGTGTGCATCACTAGAATTTGTCATGGAATATGTAGCATCCGTCAGAAGAAGTCGATATAGTTCAACAGCAAGTAAGGGTTGTTAGAAGATAAAATACAGCTTCTCTTTTAGAACCGTGTGATTTGATTTCAACAAATAATAACCTGATTTTTTTTTTTTTATTGCAGTGCTGTGATTGGTGAAATTGATGAAGAGACAGATTCAGCTCTTGACTTGGGGAATATTCGAGCAGAACCTTTAAACTCAGTTGTGCACTGAAAAGATGAAAATGCACTGGGACTTTGTAAATCTTTGGTTGTACAGGCCTATTTAGCAGTGTGGACAGTTTTTACAAATTGTGTTTAATTTGTTCAGTCACCAGTTTTTTATTATGAATATATTGTAGTTTTGCATGTAAATTAAAGTTTCTACATTTTGCTAAAGATACTTTCATTGAATTTCTTTTGGAATTTCATGCTGCGTAATTTCACTGGGAAATGCAATCAGGATCAGTGATACTGTGTATATATACCTTGTTCTTAAAATAAGATCTCATTCCTAAAGGTAAACCAAGATTTTTCATGTTAACCCAGGATTATTTGAAGGTAGATGTGTAACAGTCGGTTTATCCATCTCTAAATGTAGTTCTGGCTGTGAGTAGAAAACTGTTCTTTGGGTTTTGGGGTTTTTTTTTTGGTGTGTATGTGTAGTGTAGAAAGGGAGAATGTTAAAAGCTTTCCCAGTCAAATTAATGACTTCTGCACATAATACTTTGTTGTTGTTTGCCAGACCTTGTTGTTCAGTCACCAAGACTATACTGGAGGTGCAGGAGTTCCTAAAGCCTTAATCTTCACAGAGAAATTGGAGAAACAGACTTCTGAGCAGGAACAAAAAATCCAAATGCAGGCATTTATCTGAAGTCCATTAAATTCCAGACCAACTCATTCTCTATCTTCACCTTTCAGGAGCTGTCGTGTTGCTCAAAATTTGGGTAAAATCTACAGAAAGAGAATGGTGTGTTTGCTAATGCGTAACCGCTGTCTTAAATGTGGTTTAGAAGACACAGAAGTACTTTAGGTAGGTAAATTATTTATTTTGAACGAAATTTGCCTTAATATTGAATGTAAGGATCCCATGTAACAATGATCACTTGTAGACCTCTCATACATCAGGCACAGCCAAGCTAAGTGGGACAGGCTCTGTGCAGTGTGGCCTGTTTGAGGCCACATCAGCATGAAGAAGTCTGCACTCTTGAACAAAGCTGGTTTTGTTATTCTCCAATGTCCCACAGGTCCAGTATTTTTCTCCTGTATGTAAATGTGCTGTCAAAACAAACAAAAAAGGAATTTTAATGTGCATATTTGGAGGTTTTATACTGATTTTAATATTAAGTGGGATTTGGTACTTTTCATTGCAAGTTCACTGTTTGGAAACCAAAGGCATCAAAGTGAAAATATTTGTTCTCCATAAAATGTGTCTCTCAATTCTTGTAGCTTCCAGCTTGTTTTCTGAGATTGTTCTTGGTGGAGCACATGAAGCCCAGCAAACCTTTTTTTGCCTTTATCCATCTTGTGATCTAGTAATGTGTTGTTTTCTGTACACATTTCTGCTGGGAATTGCTGAGCAGATATTGAGTAAGTCAAATTAGGGTTTTTCTGTGATTACCAAAAGTAAGTACTAAGTCTGGCTATAATTCATTATGTGAAAAGAATCAATCAGTTTCATTAACCAGTTAACAAAAAAGCCTTTTTGCTACTGAAATGCAGATACTGGCACAAGAGAAAAGAAAGTATAGGAACTGAATTGTATTGATGAAGAAAAAATAAAGCAGATTATTAAATTAGGTATTGTAGAGCTCAGCAAAAAATGCAGAGGCAAAGAGTGGAGTCAGGATGAGTGGGTTTTTAATGCACTACTTAGTGTTGGATGTATTGGGAAAGTTATAGTTGAAACACGTGGATTGAATAAGAAGCACTGGAAAAACTATGGAAATATGTTGTCTTATAGCTGAGAAATTATGTTTGGAGATTAGTCACGGAATGCTAAAGCATATGGACACCGTCTACCTCAAACACATCATTTGCAATGCATCTCCTTGGTCCTGTGTTGCCTTGAGGATTTAAAATACAAGCTGCTGATGTGAGTTGAAATTGTTTTCTCTGACCTTGATGCAAAGGTCAGATGCAAAGCTGTGGAACAATGGCAGTGAAGTTGATCAGTAAAATCAAGGGACTGACCAGGTGAGAATTCCAGTTGTTGAAGCTGGAAAACCATGATCTGGAAAATGACAGTTTTGCAGTTAGGTGTTTAAAACACAGATTGTAAACCCTGTCTTTTTTCCTTCAAGTGGGTGACCTCAGTTGTTGTGTTTACTTTTCTGAGCCTGTGAACCTGGGTGTGTAGGGTGGTGGGGAGCTACAGCTTGAAGAAATTAAGATGTGTCTTCACTTACAGGCTGACCTAAACCTAGGGCATTCTCCAAGGGATTACTGAAAAAGATAAACTCCCTTTTAGAGAAGGATCCTGATAAAAACCGACTGCAAAGCCCAAATGGGTTGATGATATGATTGTAAAATAGACTGTTCTGCAATGGGATAGGCAAAGGACGGCCAGCTCATGTCTGCTTGGGATTGTGGGCAGTAGCTCACCTCTGCCAACATGGAGCCTGCTCAGAAGCAAAGTTCTGTCTAAAACCTTAAAATTGACACCGTGGAAGTTGCTTACCTTCATGCTTAGCAGCAATGTAAAGCTTTTCACCGTTGTGATTTTTGGCTTATGCTCATGTTTTGTTTCAGTTTCTGCTCCAACATTTCTTTCAATTTGATGGCACTGGCTTTGGTCAAATCTAGACCAAAGCCCATTCTGGATGTAATGGTGAAGGGATCAAAGCCAGGAGACCTAGTCAGAAGGGACTTCTTGAAATCAAATCTAGGACTTGATAATTCTTTAAAAAATTGTAAGATGCAATTAAAGCTTTGTGAACTTTCAGAGACTCTAACCTATAGTGGCTAACCAGGTCCCTGTAAGTATATGGTGCAGAGAAATCACTCAATAAAATGGTATTTTGTGCATGAAGTTGAATTATAACCAGTCTGAAAGAGTATTTTCATTGAATCAAGCCTATACCACAGTCCAAGCTAAAAAATGGATCACCAATGAGAGGAATTTATGTCATTGTTTTCATAAATGAAGAAAGATGGGAAAAATCAATGGGATTGAAACCACGAAGTGGACATAGAGAGATGACCTAGTACTAGTGATTCTGAAGAAGAGTGCTTGTCCCCAGAGGAAGAGCAGGGTGGAAGCTCAGCACATGGGAAGGCTGTGTGTGTCTTGACACTAGGGGAACCCACTCTGCAGTCAGGGTTGCAAGCACATTGAAGGTGGTAAACAGGTAAAACAGAGCAAATAAAGTAGAGCTGAATTTTTGAGAGGAAAACTTAACTCCTCAGATGCTGAAGAGGTATGAAAGAGGACTGGATGGAATGGGGAAAGAGCACCACAGATAATAGTTCTGTGTTGAGCAGGGGTATGCCGACGGCTGTGTGCCAGCTGGCTGGGGTGAAGGTTCTCCTGTTCACCAGTGACTGCAGAGACGTAGCAAAGCAAATTTCTCCTAGGAGATGAGTAGTATTGTCTGCAAAAAGGCCTTTGCTTTATTCTTGCTGGAGAGAAAAGTACTCTTAACATAAAAAGAGTAACTTTTCAGAACTGAAGGTAATGAATTCTGACTGCTGCCTTATGACCGTCAGCTGGTTCCATGGGGTACATGAAGAGCCCTGCTGAGATAGGAGAGAGGTATTTGTGGAAACTGTCTTCCTGCAATGAGCCTAGATTAAAGATTCAGTTAGTAACAGGTGATATTCAATAAAATCCAGTGAGTCCTTGCAGGGTAATAAACCAACTATACAAAAATGACAAGGGGCAGAGAAAGGTGAGGGTAAGGACAAAAGGAAGTAATGCTGAATTGGAGGTAATTGTCACATTCCATTAAGTTTCCTGCATTGTCATAGGTTGGTCACTTCCTCCTTTTGTTTGTTTAATAAAGATCTTGGAGTGAAAGGACAACTCTTGACTAGTAGTGGAAAAGGATTCCTCCAGTGAAATGAATGAGCTGGTTTATAAAGAGATTAAGTAAATTAATTTGGTGTGCATGAAGAAACACAGAAGCTACCTGCTGTGGTTCAAGGGCAATTTCTCTAACTGCAATCCATGTTAAGTGCCTCCATGTCCCTTTCACATAGTTGCAGTCAAAGTGCTTCAAATATTGCATGGCCTACAAGCGGGTTACTGCCTGTACTGGACTGAAAGAACATGGATACTGTTATGAGGATGTAATCCAACGGTGGAGAATTTCTGTACAGCTTGACCTTTGCTGTCAGCTATAGCCTGTTGTCCTTGGCCCTGGAGGTAGTGTTTATTCTTCAGTCCATTTTATAAGTAAACAGCTGAGATACACATCAAGCACTCTGTGCTAGAACTGAAGATAAAGTGCAGGTTGAGGGTATGATACATTTATCTCATGGCCATTGCCATACTACTTTCATAGCAAATATACCAGATCTGTGTGCCTGAGTAGGTGTTTTGTACCCATGGCAACACCATTCCACCTCTTAGCCTCTGCTGCATGCTGCTGCACCCTGCTAAGACTTTTATTCTGCAGATTAGTGCAGAAACTATCCTTAAATACCAGGGTTGTGTTCTCCATGCACTGGTACGAAAAGATTTAATTTATTCCACAGTTAACATGACAAATACTAGGTCATGAGCTGTTGCTCCTTTAGGAACTAAATTACAATGACCACAAAGGCACTTCTCAAGGAGAAGCCTCAGTTGAAGAGTCCTGGAAACTATGACTGTGAGTTATGCCAGTGAAAACACCAAGATGATCTGTCTTTGCTAGTTATATTTGGTCTATGATGCATTTTTGGCACCTGTGTATGCCACTCTACTAATTTTTACTAATGGATTCTTATTTCTGCTTTCCAATTGGGAGAACTGCAGTTTATTGATAAGAATAATGAAAATAAATCTGTAGATTAAGTGGAAGTTGCAGTAGCCAGAAAAATCTGTGTCATATCAATTAGTTTTAGCTTCTCTGTTGCTTAAATAATAAAGCATTATAATGTCAAGTATCAAGTATTCATGGACAAATAACTATGAAACCCAGATGTGCCACAAGGTCAAGATTCTTGAGGTGAAGGACAAAAAACTTGTACCAGACCTAGGTCAAAAATATATGACAGAAGATAGTAAAGAGCCAGGTATGTGTTCTGGAAATCCTGCTCCTCATCGCCTCTCTCAGTGTGCTATATTTTGTTTTCGGGTCCTTTTCAGAGGCCTTTTTTGTTTTCTGTTATTTTTACAGTAATGGCAGAAATGCTGATATTTCTTACATCAGCGGCATTTTCCCTGAAGAAAATAAAAGCTCCATTGACGCAGGTGAAAATCAAAGCTGAAATCACAATAGCATTCAGACTTTTGCCAAAACCTGCTTGCTAGCCCTTAGAGCAGGACTTATCTTCTTGGTAATAGGTTCCTTCCTGGAGCCTTGCAGCACGTTCCAGGAGCTCTGGACCTTGCTTGGAACAATGTGCTGCTGCCGCCGTTCTGCCTTACATCAGTCTCAGTGCCGCCGGATGCCAAAAAATTTCACTCAATGCTCAACTTCTTTCCTGCTACTTGCACTTTTAGATGAAAGGCTTTCATTACTTTAGGGACCACAAGGACATGTGCATGTACTGCTTTTGTCTGCTAAAACCTCTGTAATGGCTTTCCTGCCATCTTCTTGTTTTATACTCTAGGTTTATTTTATCTTTAGTGTCAAATCCAGCAGTGATGATTACAGTGGCTCTGCATAGAAATGGGAGTGGAAATTATTCAGGTGGAGAAATTAAAGAAGCTGGATCTGAAGTACTCTAATGCATAAAAATTAGAAGTAACTAGGATGGAAAACTGTTGAATGTGAACAAAGTTGGGCTTTACAGCAGTGGTCATTGTAGTGAAATTCTCTTAAACACAGATACAATTATTGTATCTGTGTAAATCATTCATCTTACAAGAAATACTGAGAAATTGTGAGAAAACATTTTCTACTCAGAAATATTTTAAGGCACTGGAATTTTATATGGAAGCTTCCTATCCTGAAATGTTACTTTTTAATTATGGTTATTGATTTGTATTTTTGTGCTTAAATTTTTGGGAATTCTCACTTGTGTAATTTTCAGACTTCAACTCTGTTTATGATGCAGATGGAAACCTGTATGCACATAAATGCTGCCATGGTTCTGCAAACTGGCCAGAGCTGCTGGTGGTGTATGGCTGGGATCAGCAGCATTCACACTGATGAACATGTGTGTAGAGCCCTTGGATACAGGGGACAGGTTGTCAAAATTGTATTCAAAGCAGTGTGCATGCAAAAGACAAGGAGAAAACCTGCAGCAATAAGCTCTATAGCCATCTATAACCATTTCAAATTTGGTTTGTAGCACTTCCAGTTAATAAAACCATTTCTTGCCAACTGCCACGTAAATACCACCTCATCTGTACCATTTCATGCATACAGGCCGAATGTACGGGAGTTCTGTTTTGCACTGAGTTACAGGATTGGGCAGAAGCCAAGGCAGGAAGTGATTATGGCTAAGGAGCTGGTGCTGATTGAAAATGTGTGATGCTGTGGAGGAAATATCTCACAATAGAACCGCAGTTAGTTTGGAAACAGATTTAAAAACCAGCACATTAGGATGTAAACAGTCAATAGGACTGGGGCCAGCTTTTCTCCTAACAATCAGATCATTAGCAGTAGGAGTGTGCAGAATGATTTCCATGATTAAACTGCAAGTGCAAAATCTATGAACGTGTGTGCTCATCAATGCTGAACGGAAGCAGACTTCTTGCTTTTTGCCATGTTTCTTTCTACGGGTCGTCCTAACTCATCCTGGATACAAGAGTCGGGCGTAAGCGCAGCTTAAATCTAGGAAGTGCAAATGGTCAAGGACTTTGAAAAGACAGGCTTAAGATTATTTTGTGTGACTATAATAAGCTAGGATCACTCCCTGGAATTGCAGTTCTGATTTTCAAGACGGCTTCCCTGAAAAGTCATCGGCTCACAGTCAATTAAAATTGTCAGGATCCGAGTGGAAGCAGTCTCTGATAAGAAATGGAACAGAGCGATTGTTATAATTTAAGTGATGATCATTATGTGGGTGAAGGGGACAGCTTCCTGCTTTATCTGGAGACTAGTTTAACTTCTTGCATAATTTATAACTTCCATCAAGTAATTTTGAGTTTTATGCTGTAACTTCTGATTTCACCATTTTATGGAAGCCCAGCCAATGCAGAAAGCAGTAAGAAAGACTAACATTAATATGTTTGTATGTATCCATTTCATTTGTGGATAAGACATGTACAGTGCTTTACAACCACACTGCATGTGTCAATAGTTTTGAGTTTGGTTCTAATTATGCTTTTTCTGAGTTTCAACAGCAAAGTGCAGATGCTGGCAGAATGGCCCTTAGCTAAAATGGAATTACCAGGCTACCCTACTCTTCAACACACAGGTGTGCCCGAGCAATGCCCTTCATCATCTTGGGCCTTTATGCAGATGAGCATTAGTTATGAAAGTACTGGAAGTACTGAAGTTTCCGTGCTCTCTGCCATGGGCCACCTGAGCCTTAGTAACTTCATGAAGTGAGACACTTCTGCGATGACAAAGCTTCTACTACAGGACCCAAAAAGGCCTAATCAGTGATGATAACCTAGACGTAGAGAAGTACAGCTGAGTTACAAAAGCCAGTGAGCAATCTCTTTTCCATGCACTTCTGGTACATGTTTTTATCTGTTTGTTCCTGACTGCATGCCCAGAACATCGACACATCTTGTCTTCTATGTTCAAAATGAAAGTTGGTTTTTCTCACAGGGACTTAGGCACAGATGGCAAAATGAAGCTGCAGGATTTTGTTTAGAAATAAAGTTGGAAAGCAATACAGTCAATCAGGGGACGAGATTAAATTCAGCCCATGTTTAAAGTTACTGCTTCTTTGCCCAAAAAACGATGGGTAAACATTAAACCCTCACCCCCAAATATGTCCTTTTCTTAATGGAAGAAGGCTTGGCTCCATTACGGATACCAAGAAATTAACCAGGTTTTAAACCCCAGCTTCTTCAAAATATTAGTGCATTCCCAGGCTACAGCCCTGCAACTCTTGAAAATTAGAGGACAGCATAAAACAATTTGAGTAAATACAAAGGCATTTTGTTGATTTGGTTGGTTGAAGAATTGTATGGAAAAGGGAGCTGACCTGTGCCCGTGTCATTCAGAATTTCATGGTAAATAATTTCTGCTGTGGCTACCTAGCTGCTGTGACAGGACTGTTAGCTTTGTACTGTGTTACTTTTGCCTTGATGCGCTAAAACTAGGTAAGCATGATTCCATTTCATGAAAAGCCATTCCAGAGGAGCATTTGAGTTGGATGGTAACTGTCTATCCATTCTTGCAAAATGGAATGCAGCTGTATGCACAGGATTTTGGTAATACAACTGGAGATAAAAGGTGACTTTTTTCTAAGGCTGCGACAGTAGGCACTTCAGTGGCAAGAAGGGGACTGACAGCAGTGTTCATATAGGTGTCACAAGTGTTTACAAATGTGAAAGAGGCATTTTTTGTTTACAAAGATGCCTAGAGCTCCATTTTACATAGAGGTGCGGCTATAGATGTCTGGTAATAGGCCTCTGAGGTGGGAGCAGATTTTTTACTCTGTTTCTACAGCTAAAAAGAAATGATGAGAAGATGAAAACTGAAATTTGTCCTTGTCATTTGCAATACACAGCTGTGCTCATAATACCTCACATGGTCCAAATTATCTCAAATAAAGCATGGACTGTGCTCTCTGCTTGTGTAAGTCACTTTGTGCCTATAACAGTGATTAAGTAATGATGAATAATTCATCATAGGCAGTAAGCAGTAGAATAGTCAGCTATTACAGTAACTTCAGCTAAAGTACTGCTTAAGCTTAGGGGAGTTTCAGGGTGAAGAGTAACCCTGTGTACTGTCATATAACATGGTAGCAGCACCACTTGCAGGGTGTTGTTTTCAACAAACACCAGGAATCAGCCATCCACTTTTGAGAACAGGTTTTTCACTGCTGAACGAGAAAACAAACAAATCATCTTTCAAGTTAATGAACTGACTAGACTTTCCCTTATTGATATGCTAGATGTTAACACTGGCTTTCAGTTTGCTTTGTCCAGCAGTCAATAACCTTCACTTCTCACCAAAAGCCAGCAGTAAAGAAGAATTTACCATTGGCTTTTCCAGGCAAAGGGAACTTGTAGCTTGTTTGGTTTTATTAAGAGGTAGATTATCTCTATATCCAGGTAAGGGTGGTGAGAGGTGCCTCTAAGGTAAAGAGAAGATGAAAACAGTTGGTCAGTATGCTGACAGGATACCAGAGTTATATTCTCTCTGCAAAGCATTAATGAGGCAGTTGGAACTGCAGAGGTCAGTGAATTATAAGCAGATCCTGGATATTTCAGAGGCCAAGCTTCACTGAGTGGGTATGTAAGGGTTCTGGTAGCACTACTCAAACAGCCTTTAATCAATTGTTCAAGCCATTATTCTGCTAATAAACAACAATGAAACACTAATTTTGTTTTGTGGCCACAATTCAGTGCAACATTTTGAAGACTGGAAAACTCAGACAACTTCTTACATCATTGGTTGTGAGGAAAAAAGCAACTGGAATGATGAGATTTCCTGAAACAGATTATATATTCTGTACCACTGAATTATGAAATCTAGTAATCGTCTGCAGCTACTGACCTGAAAGGGTTTCTAAAATACCTTAGCAAGGAAATTAGGAAACACAGTTGCTTTCCCTTTGGAAAGTGATCAGGAAGTTCCAAAATTAAATGTGACTGTTACAGTGCAAGCCAAAGAAAGCCTTGCTAAAGTAAAGAGACGTGCACCGCTCTTCCTCTGTCCACTGAATTACTCACACAATCATAGAAGGGTACCAGACTGGTGTGGCATTAGTTTCCCCTTTACAAACCTATGCCAACGCCTCCCCATCACATTTTTGTCCCTACCATCTTCAAAAATGGCACTCTAGGAGACTGTACTCCATCACCTACCCAGGCAGTGAGATGAGGCTGACTGGCCTGTAGTTCCCCAGCTCCTGTCTTGCCCTTCTTGAAGACCAGGCAGATATTTCCTATCTTCCAGGCCTCAGCAGCCTCCCCTGACTGTCTTAGCCCCTCTGAGATCACCAAGCGTCCTCACTGGGACACTGGAGATGGACCTTCAAGAGAAGGAGTGGATTTCTCCTTAGCTGCGCACCCCAGCTGCCAACGCTGACTTTCTGTTCCGCCGCTCCACCAGCCAACCGACAGCACGCAGCCGGCTACAAAAACACTTTAAAACACCTCCCTGCTTGTCCCAATCACAACAGAAAGTGAAGGCCCAGAGGTTCTGCACTTGCTTTCTGGGTGGAGAGATGCTACAAAGTCGTGAAAGCGGGCTGCAGATATTTCCTAACGCTCTTTTTTTCCTTTGCGGGCTACAGCTGGGTCAGGTCCCCAGAGGCTCCAAACCTGTGGGGTTTGCCCATCTTTCACGGCTACCAGAAGCTCACCTGCTGCCTTTGCCTTCTGCGCAGACCACAAGGAGGATTGCTTTAGAATGCAAGAAGAGTCTGGGAACCGAGAATTAGCAATGGCTCAGCTCGAGCCCACGATTTTGACACATCTGTGCTTCAAGTCCCCTGCAGGAAAGGGACACATTTGCCTGGCCTCTGGCTGTTAAGATCCGCTTATTAAAATTATTAGAGACATACCTCTGCCCGAATAAAGGTGCAAACAAGACTATATGCCAAAGTCATCAGTACAGATTTTTATTTAACAGTAAATGTGAGGTAGAGAGAGAGAGGAAAAAGACAAGTGGAGGGAGGGAGAGAAGGGACAAAGAGACTGAGAAACAGGATAAACATCAGAAATATCACCACCTCGTATGTTCCAATGACGGCCTGTTGGTTCTCGTCTTGTTGGCGGTTGCAGTCGTGTTGATGTGGTGGTTGCAGACTGTATCCATCAAGTGGGGAGGAAAGAGTCCACAAAACACCAGGTCCATGAGGTTTATATTATGCTGAGGCTAGGTGGAAATGCCCCCTGTAATTCCCTTGGATGATGTATTACTGGATCATGGGACATTCCATGAGTCATTGACATCTTCTAAGATGTTGCAGCTGTCTCTTACCCAGTATAGTTCAATCAATCATGGCCCACCAGCCGAGAGGAATACCTTCATCCTGTGGTACTTCAGAGGGGAGTTTTCACAGCTGAGTCATGATGTAAGGGAAGACATTGGCATGGTAAGGAGGACTATCCCACTTTGCAGGATTTGCCTCTTATCAGCCTCTTCCCTTATCTGAGGTTGGTAGCCTCAGGTGTGCACACCCACCGGCACCAGGGAGGCCACTCTGTGCATCACTAGCCAAGCACCCAGCCGACTGCTTGAGCCAGTCCAGTCTCTTGCAGCAGCTGGGCAGCTACTGCAAACGGTGGAGTGTTTGAGTCATTCATCAGTAGCAGGCCAGCCTCTCATAGGGAGACAGCCAAGGCGCATCTGTGAGCAGAGGAGAGCTCTGGAGAGTTCTATGAACAAGGAAGGGGTGGAAAGCAATGTCAAGGAGAACAATAACACAAAGCCACGTCCTGGATTGCAAAGTTTATTAAATATCAAGTTCAATTAAATACAGTGTAATAGCTTCACAAAAATGTATTCATATAAAGAGTGTCACAGCAGCATTTAATGCTTTTCTCACTACCTGTTAACTGAAGTCCTTGAAGTAGTGGGTAAAACCCTAAAATTCTTTCAGTCTTGATTCATCTCAGTACAATCATTCTCTCTTTTCCAGAACTGGGACTTTGTTCTATACTGGTGCTCTATGCTGGTGACTTTTGCGGATGGGAAATGACAACTCACATCTTAATTAAAAAATGGTAACTCCCTGAAATAAGTAAAACTACTTATATGGTTGCTATCAGTTTTCCACCACATCTGGGCTACTGACACCATATCAGCAGCTGCTAGCAGCAACATAAAGACTGGGTATCCTGTCACACAAGTTCTGGAGAATACTGAGGAAAGTTGATAGTATTGATGTTCCTTTTTTCCCCCCTCCCACTGGAAGTGTTTTCAGGTGTACCACAGGTGTTGATGCAAGAGCTGCAAAAGTCTGAAGCTGCAGCAATTTTTAATACAGAAATCAACACCAATACCATGAGAGGTACTGAGTTTGAGTATCCCTCATGATATTCAAGTGTATTGTGACAGTGACTGATCATGAGCCCAGGTTGCCCGTGGAGGCTTTGGAGTCTCCATTCTTGAAGGAATTCAAAAGCCAACACAGATCTGGGAAACTAGCTAAAGGTGGTCCTCCTGGAGCAGGAGGGCTGGAACAAATAGCCTCCAGAAGTCCCTTCCAACCTCACTCATTCTGTGATACAAAACAAACATACCAAAAAGACCATAAAACAAGTCTTGGCACTACTACACACTCACAGTCATTTTAAACCTGCATCGCGTTAAGTGATAACAATGTAAAGTGCCCCTTTCTCCAGCTTGAACGCCACTGTAAGTTAATTAGCAGAAATTAGTCACTGCATCAGGACTGAAGCACCGGGCTCAAAGCACATCAAATGATGTCCTAAGCATTGAAATAACACTGGAGAACTTACAAACACTTTGAGTGAAAGGATTAAACAGAACAAAGGGAACGCTTTTGTTAAAACACAGAACATGAGTGGGGCAACATAATGAAGCAACTGTAATAGGAAATGTTTCTGACAGTTTTGTCAAGCTCAAGAATCCAGATCAGTCAATCTACTGGTCAGAAAAACCAGATGTGGTTCTTACTGTGAGTGCAAAAGAAGCCAGCTATGCAGAAAAAAACCCAACAGATGAGTGCACTGGGCTTGACATCCATTTAATAGACTTAAAGTTTATATTCAGACTGCAATGAACAAGTTTTCGCATCTGAACCAGAGAGAAGGGAAACCATAGATGCTCTGTAAAAACAAAAAAATGTCCAGAGCCTTTCCATGGCATTTCATTCAAATCATGTAATTTTTGGTTAAGACATCACGGTACTCCTCTATTGCTCTGCTAAGGGGATCCTGGTCCACAGGGAGGTTTTTTGAAGATCCAGCGCATCCAGTTTCAAGTTCAGCAGTGGCTGGGGGGAAAAGAGACAAGATTCCTTATGTTACTTTTACAGCAGGCAGGGAGAAACAAGGCACTGTAAGAACATTTGACATAACTCGATAGCCTCGATCCTGAACGAGACTTTAAAATTTCCAAGGACACATAACAAGGGAAGAGCTGGGCACAAAGGAAGAAACACATTTTGTGCACATTTGCTTATCAGTCAACAGCATTTCTACAGCTAGTGACAGACATTCCGGAGGCTACACACTGAACATCTTCCGGGACTCCACAGATGACTCCTGTGGCCCTTAACAGTGCTTCTTAACGTAGCCCCTGCAGAGCTCTTCAACCTGAAGTCTTTGCTTTCCTTAAACGTTCAAAGCAGTGCTTTATTGGAACACTACTACTGCATAGCTGCAGTCCCTGCAAAGCAGTGACTCTGGAGGACCAACTATCATGAAGCAGGTGGATTTCCTCTTTGGACGCCTGGCCTCAAATTATAGAGCGCATTTTATGCTCTGTGTTGCAAGCACTGAACTCATGCTTGCCTAAACCCTACTGAACGCTCTCTTCCTAAAGAAAGGCTGTCTTTTGTCCCTGATCATGTTCTTCTTACTTACTCAAAACAAGACTGCAACACCTAAGCTACAAAGACAAGCCATGAATCGCAGCAGGAAAAATCAAGGTCTAACAGCGGAGAATGTGTTTGGTATGGTTTAGTACTGAATGCAATTCATGTACAGGGAAGAAGGGATGGCTGAAGTCTATAAAGATCTATAAACATCTGGGGGCTTCTTTGATGTTTTTGCTGGAGATGAACTCTAGTGAAGGGCAACTTCAGCTTAAGCCAAGTGTTTCTGTGTGGGGCAGTGGGTGAGCTTTCTTTTTGCTTGTTTTTTTCTAGGCAAGTGCATAACATTCTATGCAATATTTTGGGAAGCAGGAATTTTTCACATTCAAGTCTAAACTGGAAAGCTAGCAGAAAAAAATCTCCGTGCTTAGCAGAGGAAGTTGAAAATAATGGCTTGAAAGCTGTCGACACTTAGAAACAGTCGCCTTTTCCCTTAAGAACATTCCTAATGTAATGACACATTACCTTCTTTCAGTTCCTTAGTGATTTTTTCATCCAGTTCCTGTCGCACCTGGAAGTATACATCAAATGTACAGTTAAGATATAATATGACCCAAAGGTAACTGTTCAAACTCCTGAAACACTCTTACACCCCACAGAAAACGTGATAAAACCTAAAAATAGTATCCCAAATGGAGACAATGGCCTGTGACGGCCAAGAAGATGCCGAAGGCCTGGGACCACATGAACTATGTGGAAAGGCTGAGACAGCTGTGACTGTTCCTTTCCTGGAGTAGACAAAGCCCAGGCAACCTTGTCTGTGTGTATTAACTACCCGGTGGGCGGAGTAAAAGAGATGGAGCCAAACTCTTCTCAGTGGTGCCAAAAGAACAAATGCCCCCAAGCCTCAAGTTTTTTTGAAGCGTGGACAAGCAGCAGTAAAATCCTGGGGAGAAGGGAACCCCCTAGAACATGAAATGAGACGTCGGTAGCAGAAGGAAGCAGGAAATCTAAAGCCTAGACCAAAAGACAACCTAAAGCAGGACTAATCTTAAGCAAAGCTGCAGTAGTTGAGGTGTTGCAAGAAACAACTTTCCCCGGTTTATGAAGCCTTCACAATGACCAGAAGGTCCACAGGACCCTCTGCAACATGTGCGGATGAATGAAGAGAAGAAAAAGGTCTTGTTTGTCTCTTATTTATTCCAGTAATCACCTTTCTGTGATTCTCATCCCCACCTGAGGAGAGAGAAATAGGTGGAAATAAAGCCAACACATGGATTTCTCTGAAAAGGAATGAAAAGGCCTTTGAATGAAAATACACCTTTGAGGACTCTGACAGTGTCTCCACTGTCCTCCTGCCCCCCAGGCCTTTGGAGAAGCCATGAAGTACCAAGGCCTGAACAACAGGCCCTGACTGAGGCCTGAACAATAGGCCCAGAGCCAAAGCTGACCTACAAATGAACCTTCCAACCAAATGTTATCTATGTATATTTGCTCATTAACAAAGTATTGATATATGTGTGCATTTATTTGCAGAATGTGTATTTACCTTTCTGCATCTAGAAACTGGAGGAGGCCACAGCTGGCCTAATCAGGGGGGTACGGGATCAAAGACAACTCCCTTGGTTCCTCCTTGAGCCCTGGCCAGGCTTTGGGAGAAAGCCAACAGGAGAATGAAATTACAAATTATGTCAGCTTGTTTGTTTAACAGTATAAAAGCTGGGCTACTGTCCCAGCAAAGCTGGGGGAGCCTCATGGCCTGCAAGGTGGATGCACCACAGGAGTTCCCAGTTACCTTGGTTCTCCAGTCCTTCACTGTGACAGCTTCCCCCCACAGCTGAGGTGTCTCAGACTTGGATGATGGTAAAGTATTGGAGTAACTGGTGATGTATCTTTCTTAATCACTACAGGCATTCTTTCATAGTAATCATTAGGTGCATTGCTTAGCTTGTCCTTTATAATTCTTTGCTAATGATTATGTGCTTTGCTTAGCTTAGCATGTCCTTCCATAATTCTCTGCAGTTTTACATTATAGTAAATTACACTATTCCTCAAGTCGGTGCCTGTGTCCTCAGCAGGTACCTCCCAGTGCTTAGCTCCTCAGGCAGTGACATACTGGGTCACTTGCAGCAGTCACCATCTCAGTAATTCTGTTTCAGGAAGTGATGTTGACTTACTACTTACTCTAAGCTTCTTGAGCACAGAGTAAGTTGGATCCTCTGAGACTCCATGAGATGATACTCAGAGTCTANCTTCTCCTCTAGTTTAACCAAGTTCCATTAGGACAGATGAAATCCATCCATATGGTGCCATCTTATGGAAGCTGAACTACCACAGAAGCCGTAACTTCACAAATACATAAAGCACAGAAGTACTCGGCAGCAGTCACTCTTTCACTCAGAGAAACCAGCAACTTCAAAGCGTTTCCAGCTTTAGGCCAATGTGAATGCATCAGTTTGAATAAGAATGCATAAGTTTGAATCAAAACCTCACAGCATAAATAGATAAAACATTTCCAGTACCACCCAAGGTTGAACAGTGCAGGCTACAAACCTTGTCACATATCTGGCTGCAGAGAAGAGAGAGAAGATTTTTGATTAAGGAGATGAAGAAGAAAGAAAAAGAGCCTTAAGTTCAAGGGTCTTCAGGGAGACACAAGAACACGGCCTACGCATACATGAGGCAAGGGAAAAAAGCACACAACAGAAAGACCACTAAAATACAAGAGAGCAGTTGGAAAATGAAACCAGAAAAGGAACAGAAGTTGAGAGAGAGCGTAGGAAGCCGACATTCCCCTTTCTCACATTATGTAAGAAAACTGGTTTCATAAATCCACCAATTCACACTGGTTGCAGCTAGCAGAGTTCACTATTCTCTTCTATGTCAAGACACCCACATTCATTTGCAGCAGCCTTTGGCACAGCTGTTAGGATTGAAGCTGGACAGTTTGTAAATATAACAACTGGCACCGAGTCTCAAAATCTTCTTGTAACACCTGCAGCAGACAGACATTCCCTGCCTTAGGCTATGCACCAAGGCCCCAGCTTCCAAATTCTGGTACACAGACCACTAACAGTAGCTCCTATTTATGAGCTGGAGAAGGAAGACCAGGTTTTAAGACTTTCCTGAATACACTGAACATTGAGGTACTTGAGGCTACTGGCAGTGCCATGACAATTAGTCTCAGTTGTTCCCTAATTGGTGATTTCAGGAAGATGTATCACAACAGAATGTGCGGCTCAGTTTAGTAAGAGGGAGGATAAATTCACAGCAGTAAATCTGAGTCCCAGACACCAGCCTTCTGCTTTAATTAAAGGAAATCTGGCATGCTGAGCTTTCCAGCTTTCTCTTAAGAGTACCTGGTTGAAAGGGTAAGAAATAGGTAGGTTTTCTGTGGATATAGAAGTTGTTTGACTCACCCTTATTTGAGGAAGAGGACTTCAGAGTTTGATATAATATTAGAGTTCAAAGGGAATCCCAAGAAGACAAACTGTGTATAGTGAGGGTGAATTATTCTCAGCTCCTCTGATGACAACAAACTACAAGTCTCTGTAGGTTGTAATCAAGAGCAGAGAGAACTTCAGGGGACTAAGTCTTACCAACGAAACTGCACTAGGAAGGAAAAACGTTGGTATAGAAGAAAGCTCCAAAACTAAGAAGCAAATCCCCTCTGGACATCAGTAATTGAAGACTGGGAAAATGTCACACATAACTGTTCAACAACTTCCTTGAGAGTATGCTCAGAGCTGTGAGATACATGCTCTGGACAGAAACGCTATGCGTGCTGTCGAAGTCAGGACACCGAGTGGGAACAGTATCACCATTCTCAGATCTAATGCAGACTTGTCTTGGAATCGGCTCAAATGTTTTTCACAAGGGGGTTTGGAAGCATTTTTCACAAAACACTGAAGAGGCCTATACAGCAATTTGAATTATACATTTATTAGCAGCTGTATAAAACAATGAGCCATGAAATAGCCTGGAGAAATACTTAATTTCTGTAATACACTTAATGGAAGGCAGTAAACCCGTGAGGGTGTCTGTCTTGATACTGACAAAACTTTGAGATTCACAGAGAGCTCCAATATCTTCTGGAAAATGGAAAGAACTACCTGCAAACTGTTGCTGTAATTCAGTTTTAAGAAGCAGTAAGTACTCCCACTTTCTTTCCCTTTGCTATCTGTTTTCCTTGTTCTTCTCCAAAAAAGGCGCAACTGTTAAGCCTTTCCTTTTAACCTAGGGCAGCTTTTTTGCCTGGAAGAGGAATGGTTTCCTCTTTTGCCTCTTTCTTAACATCTTGCTCCCATCTCTCTATCCTTTCTTTCCCTCTCTTGTTCTGTGCTCCCTATCCCTCCTCCTCATTATTTCCTCTTGATTTCTGTTTTCCAGTGGGTCCCTGAATTTTCCTTCCTTTCTAGTGCTTGCATGCAGAATAGCCCCTGCAGATGATACAGTACTAATGATCTCAAGAGTTCTTCCAGTAATGTCTGTCCACCTCTCTGCCTTGAGAAGAGCATTCACAGCTACAGAGAGAAGTTCATCTCTATAACTGCCACAGCTGTGCATTTCCTACACTGCTTTGGTCCTTTTTGTTCTCTTGGCTTTCTTTTCCTAAAACAGGTGCTCTATGTAGACACATGGTTTAAATGGGTTCTTTCCAACGAGGGGGGACCACCAAACTGAGAGGGACTTAAAAGTGAACAAAGACTTGTCATAGCCCCTCGACAACAGAATGCAATGACTCAACAGAGAAGCTTGGCCATGCCTCGATCCCATGTTAAGTGGGTCTCCCACTGATTACAACTATTGGTGTGGGGTTTTCACATCTCATGGTAGAATGTTCAGCATTCTGTGAGGGATGTGCTATAATGCTGGCTGCTAATTATAGGGCATACTTGGACCAGAGGCACTGCAGAGGTTGCAGCATTGCTGCAAAATCAGAAAGCTGCGAAGACTTGCCAAGGAGTAGGTAATTTTACTGTTTCATGAAATAACACACGGCAGGAACTACAAGAACAAATGTCTCCTATGTGTAGTATGTGTCCCGCACTGAAGTATAAAGACCAAAGTTATGCCAGCCCATTCATATCATCCTATTTTTGAAGCATCCTTTTGTTGGTATTAACACACTAAAGCAAGTTCTGTGAAGAAACTGCTGGAGCCAACATCAAGGAAGAAGAAAAACGTGTCTCAGAGATGTCTGACTGGGTTTGTCACTCGATGTGATGTTAACCATTTTAAACAGGTTAGCCAAACCATACATTGTAATTTCATGTTCAGCTTAGCTGGGAAATCCCTATGCACCAGTATTCCTTGTCACAGTTTCTCTTGTAAAAGAATGTCATGACACAGTTCATTGCTTTGACTTAAATACTTTATGGCCTTTGACCCTCTTGAAAATTTTTACAACTCTGATGACCAAAAGTCTTCAGCCTTACAATGTACAGCTGCGCACTGTTCTGAGGATTAGCAGTAGCTCTGGCCTATTAGACAAGATGGCATGGAACAATAAATGGATTCTAACTTCAGGCTAAAAAGGAGAGCCTTGCATACGGCTACTCTTCAGAAGCACTCGAGAACAGTATTTCAAAATGCTTACCTTGGCCACAAAGGCTGCAACCCTGTTTCTTGAGGATAATGTGTTCTCAGTTGGGCTTAGTAAGTTTCCTCCTAGACTGAGACTTCTGTTCAGTCCCAAATTGCCGCCAAGATGTCCGAATGCAGTTGAATACAGAACTGGAGTTGCAGCCAGACCTCCGCTAACAATGCTGCTTGTGATTAAAGATTTGCTTTTATGGCGCTCACGGAGGAGCTTAGTGTTGGCTTCTTCAAGTCTCTCGTTAGCTCTGAAACGTTCAGAAGCACACAGTTACCTTTGGTAGCAGTACTTTCCCAAAGTTACCCTCCGGTCCTTGACTATTATTTGACTTCTGAGATTAAGAGCCTCCAAAAATAGCCCATCATTTGACCTGAGCTTGTTTGGAGGGCCTGTTTCTAAGAAGTCACACTAGGTGCAAAGAGCAGCAAGTGTTAGCAATGCTTAGGACTGCTCAGCATGAGGGCTTCAAAGCCTTCTGTGAAAGCCATGTGCTTACATAGGTTCTTCTGGAAGGTATGTCACCTCTGTAACAACTCTGGGCTGGCTCCCCCTTCCCAAGAAAGCTCAAAGCTCAGAGCCAGTGCCAAAACAGAAGCCAAAAAAGATAATTTCTATTTTTTCTTCACAGAACAGAAATCTGTTCTCTGAGAGGCCTATCCGTATTCAAACAATAAAGGACATGAAATTCATTTTTTCTGTTGTACAGAGGATGACATTATAGAGACTGGCAAAAAAAGCTGCCAGTTAAAACAACATCAACTCGAAAACTATCCTGTTAATGCCATGATCAGTGGTGTATCTGCTGAAACATTAAAGAGAAATGAAGGCCTGCTGAATGGGAAGGGTCTTAAGGCACTTTCCCCACAAATATGCCATTGTAGGCTTTCATGCATACTGCTGGCCAGGTGCAGAAGATAAATTAACAAGAAATATGCATGAGGAAAAAGGAGTCTCTTATTACCAGTCCAAAAAAAGCATAGACTTACCTTTCCAGTTTCTTTGCTAGGCATCGTCTAGTTTTCACTTCCTCCAGATACAGCTCTTTGTACTTTTCCACTTCTGCCTGTGCACATTCTTTTGGAAAAGTACTCTCTTGTTGGGTATTTTTTATCTTGTCCAATTCACATTCAAGATCTCTAATTCTGTCTTTTAGCTGGTTTCTCAGTGAAGCATGATGACTGGCTCTGATGTGT
>VZTA01028940.1:0-14219 GCA_013398855.1 Mohoua ochrocephala
TAGTCCTGCCTATCCTCTCTAAGACCTTTTTATTTTGCTAGGCAGTAAAGAATCAGGCCTCTCAACTCAAAGCCTGAAACTGACTTAGTTATTTTAATTGACATACCAGATTAATATATTTTACAGCAATTCAACATTTTCCTGTTCAGAAATATGCTAATTTCATTGTTAGATTTGGTACAGACCTATTTGTGTGGGAGACTTGACTGGAGAGGTAACTAAATAGGACAGATCTCAGGATTTCAATTAATACCATAACTGTCTCATGTGCCTTTTAACAACTCCTAAACTATTGAGTCTGGAAAATTGTTATCTTTTTTCATCTAATATATCAGAAAGCACTGAAAATATAACTAAACTTTTCCCTAAAAGCAGAATGCTGTTTTCCTTCTTCTCTCCACTCCTTTCAGAACTCACATAAAAAATGCATTAATCATGGGAAAGGGACATGGTAATAAATAAAAGCAAAACTAAATTTATGTGTAGCTGATGCATTCCTCACTTTCAGCATTAAAGAAAGCAAATATGCCAAGTATGTAATATTTTAATGATCAGGACTCCTTAACTTCACAGTAAGAAATCAAGGCCAAAACTGAAGATCATAAAATCTTGTTTAGACCCAAACGTTGACAGTACCACTTGACACATGATGATCACTCTTTGATATAAAAGTGCCTCAGAATTAACAGCAGCAATTTGAATACATGATGTAAACAACTTCAGCTAAAGTGTGTCACTCAGCTGCTTTGGCATCTGGGTAATCTCCTGGTACACAGCTTTTTTGTGATTTTCAGACATCAAATAATGAAAGCAGTGTGTAGTATTTTAAATCCCAAAGACTGCATACGTCTAGGAGACCTACATTTAGGAAACTGCTACATTTCAATAAGCCCTACAATAATTAAGTACTAAATACCAAAGTGTCCAGGAATCACAAACTTTCAAACTGTTACCAAGCACATGTTGGTACTAAGCAGTTATTATTACGAATTTTAGAGTCTTTGTAATTAGCAGCAGTGACAGAGAAAGAGATTACAAACCAGCAACTTTTACAAATCAGTAAGTAAACAATAATAAAGGGTAATACAGGTTCATGTTCACTTCATTTACTAATTGTATTGTTTGTTCACTACGCTTTTCTCTCTAGCAATATATGGGCATAATGCAATATTAGTGTTCAATAAACATTGTAATTGTGGTAAATATGACATTTTTAATGTAGTGGTAAAAATACTCAAGTAAACACAGCACTGCAGTTTGTTGGAGGTCAGTGCTAGTGAATACTATATCACTGAAATATACTATGCCATGTCTATTGCTCTGGAAAAAATATTTGAATGCTGACTAAATAAAAACATCTGTAACTCATTTAAAGGTCAGTGTTGTGCTAGTAGTTATAAGAAAATAAGATATATGTGTTTCATGTAACTTGCAATCGATATAGTATTTTTTCCAAATGTAAATAAAATTCCATCAAGTTTGAAGTAGACAGATTTTCAGGTTGCAAAAAAACCTTGAGACAGTTTTTTCCATGCTTTCCTAAAATCTTACATAATCATAGAATAAATTAGATTGGAACGGACCTCTGAGACTTTGAAGTCCAACCTTTGACTGATCACCACCTTGTCAACTAAACCGTGTCACCGAGTGCCACATCCAATCATTTCTCGAACGCTTCCAGGGATGGTGACTCCACCACCTCCCTGACAGCCCGTTGGCAATGTTTAACAGCCCTTTCAGTGAAGAAGTTGTTCCTGCTGTCCAACCCGAACCTCCTCTGGTGCAGTTTGAGACTGTATCCTCTCACCCTGTCACTGGTTGCCTGGGAGAAGAGGCCGACCCCCACCTGGCTACAGCCTCCTTTCAGGGAGTTGTAGAGAGCGATTAGGTCACTCATAATTTAACAATCACAACAGGAAACATTATGGAATGGCATAAATGATATGGCAAGTACATGACAAATAGGAACTCAGCTAGTGATGTAAACTGAAACACAGCTCTTGGCTCACACAGTGTTTGAATTTCTTATATTAAGCATCAGTCATTGCTCGCTCATTACTACTAATTGGGCATACGTGCGAAGATATCATAATGTCAACTTCTGGGTTTCCCTAATCAGCTCTGGTAAAACCCTATTGCTGTGTCCACTTTGCTTCCTTTCAAGGTCCTTTCCTCAAAGACTGTTGTAAATTCAAATACAAAAACTCCAAGGCAACGGAAGAGCCCTTCTAAATGCGTTGGTTTTGCTATTGCAGGTCAATTGTTATTCTTTCATTGCAAGAAAGATCCAGCAGGTGCACATGGCTGATTGTTTCTACATCATTACGTTCTACACCAGCATGCTGGGCTCATTTTAGCTATAAATAAGCTATATAAAATTTAATCAACAGAAGTTAATAACTTGCATTATCTAGATTTAGAATTGTAAAATTTCCATCGCATACCCTCATTTTTACTTATGTAGTCAGTTCAGACACGTTGTTAACAATTTTCTAAAAGATCCTGCTCGTTAAAAATATCACCTGACAAAAATACACATCTTGGAAACATTTAAACACATTTCCACATCCAACTCTTCCTCCTCCTCTTACTGTAACATCATGCATTAGGGTGATAAGCACTAGTTTCGAGCACATAACCAGCTGAGTTAAATGATCCAGTCACTTACCTGTTACTTCATCTTGTGACACTGTTTTACCTCCATTTGTTTGCCTTTGACAACGAAATACATCAGGATTATTTACAAACATTGAGGGTTGTATCATTGTGCTGTACAGAGGCGACAAAAGCAGCAACCCCATCAGAATTACAAAAACATTTCACTTCACTCCGTGTGCAGCTTCACATGTGGTAAATTCTGAGTTGTCTTAATGGGTGCTGCCTTCAATAAGCTGTAGTTCACAGAGTTGGAAGGGACCCACAAGGATCAAAGTCCAGCTCCTGGCACTGCACGGGACACCCCGAGAGTCACACCATGGGCCTGAGAGCATTGTCCAAATGCTTCTTGAACTGTGCCAGGCTTGGTGCTGTGACCACTGCCCTGGGGAGCCTGTTCCAGTGCCCAGCCACCTTCTGAGTGAGGAACATTTTCCAGATATCCAACCCAAACCTTCCCTTGCACAGCTTCATGAATGAATGGCCAACAGGAGCTTCAGCTGAGACGTTCAGAGCAGGCTGACAAATTACTGCAATTGCACACAGTATTGATTACAAATGCTAAGCAATCCTACTGCATTATATGAGGAACAAAAGTGACTTTCAGCTGCAAAAGTAGACTTAAATAGGAAAGATTATTGAGCCAAGTTGTTTGAAACTAGGACACTTTCACTGCGTGTGATGGCTTCCTGAACGACATAGAAGGCTCAGGTTGTGTGTGACGAACACCTTGGTCTTAACAAGTAATAAAAGTGAAATTAACCTAAGAAATGCAGGTGCCGTGCTTAGGTTTTAGAGGACAGACATAAACCACATAAATTTATCATTTTAAAACCAGACAATTTCTGTCTCCTACCACAATTTATTCCTGTTTGCTTTTTTACTCAGATGAATTCCTTCTGTGATTAGAATGACCAAATACTTCCACATTAATGAGCTAATTAGCTTAATTGCATGATTTTGCTGGTTTTTTAATCTCATGTGGAATCTCTAGCAGATATAATTACTAAGTCACAGTTACAGGATTCTGTTACATTTCTCCTTCTTTGGAACATGTTTTGTTGTGGAGATTTGCTTACATAGGCTGTCTTGTTAGACCTTTGTTGCTTTGAATGCCAAAAAAAAAATTAATCTCCAAACAACAGAGAAGACCAGAAGGCTTAAGAGCCCAGATTTTTTATTCAAGAGGTAAGATACTGTAACGTATTTCCACTATTATACAGCAGCCTGATACTTCAAGTTGAAGGTTCCAGTTTTATTGAACTATGAATAAAACAATTAGTGACTACATTTATGCTATTTTCTTCAAGGTCCAAGCATTTCCAGTACTTACCATAAGAAAACATTTAAAGTCTGATGAATTTCTAAATACATTAAGGCCTGTAAGATTTTCATGCACAAAACTGAATGGAATAATACAGCCAAGCAAAACAGCTGAGATTATACTCAAGCATGTGCTGAAACAGGCCAGGCCCTGAAGAGGTATAATTCAGCAAATTTCTTTACTGGGTTATTTTATGCCTGCTGACAATGTAATGCAATTTTAGCAATTTAACAGAATTTAAACGAATGTTAATTAACAAGGACCTGTCTTAATGATTTAAGGTCAATAAAATGGGTATCTGAAAGACCTGGAAATGAGGGAAGCTCACTGAAAGACTCAGCTCATTTTTTTCTCCCCTCTCTCTCCCAATAAATGACCTGATTCAGACTGATTTTGATCTTTTTCAGAATATATTTATGCATCTGATGCTCATGCGTTAAGTCAGACTTCTCTGAAAAATCAAACCAGCTCCCTGGTTAGATTTAATCTTTAGCTCTATTAATAAGCAGGGTCCGTAAAATGCCTCTATTTCAATTCAAGACAGAAATTTCAATTAGCAAGTTAAGGACTGAATTGACATTGAAATATTAGTATGTGTTCTTAAGTTTAATGGTATCTCACTGAAGGTGCAGATTTTATAATAAAACATGATTCAGCATAAAATAAACTTTTTATAGAAATGCTACATATGAAGAAAGTCACTTACCTTCTGTTTTATTATTAACCTCCAATTTCACTTATAATATAGGATGACAAATTGTACTTGAATAATCAATGAAAAAGTGAAATCTGGCAATATTTGATGAATTCCTACATTTTTATTGTTAACCCCCTGCCCCTCCCAAACTACCACTATTCTTTAAATAAGCTCATGTAAAAAAATTAGTGCCATATATAATTACACAATTCTCAAGTATCTTAAAACCAGAACTTTGACTGCTATTTGTTGAATGCGATAGATCATTATGTTTATTTTTGCTGGGATATAAACATCCAAATTCGTGGTGCCTTGGAAAAAAAAATTGTCAAAGAGATCTGAATTTATTTAACTGTGTAGTTTCTGAAAAACTTTTCAGTTTTTTTTTTTTTTAAATTTATACATTATATATCTCATAAAAATGATATTTTAAAAAGTTAATGCAATTCCATGAAAACTTTCCAGAAAGCCAATATGAAGTGTTAGACTATTAATTTTATTTGAAGGAACATGCAGATTATATGTGGTCTAACTGCTGAAATCACATCAGCATCAATAGATTCTGTTTGTAAAACATTAAAAAATAATTGTTGACACTTTCACCTTCAAAGTGAGAGCCTGAGTACGATCAAAACACATTTCAGCCGTAACGGTGCACATCATTACGTGCTTATCTGGAGTTGCACATGTCAGTCCATTTCCAAAGAGTCACAGTTTGTTCAGATGAGGAGGATGATCCCTTAGATTTAAGAAATAAAATAGTGGAAGCATCTGGATGTAGTACCTAAACCCAACATGCTGCTGCTTCTTTTCATAAAAATAAAAATATGGGCACAGGAAAGATTTTTGTCCTTGTAGATTCTAAAGAGAGTCAGTGTTTAATTAACTTGATACAATATTTCTGCTTTTCACTGATAGTTTGTCAAAGATCATCTCATGGATATTTTCCTTCACTAGAAATGGGAAATCTCATCTAACAACAGCCTTCCACGGCAACTCCGTCTTTCCAGTGCTATTGTCCATGCTTTTTAAACTGACAGGCACTTCATCCCTTAAAGACATCTTATCATGAAAGAAACGACTTACTTTTCATTACTCCTTTCCAGTTTTCTTTCCCATGGGCCTGTTTTTTGACAAATTCAACCAGAAGGTGTAGTTTGTAGTAACTTGGTCGTTGCTGCCAAATGACGAAGATCAAAATGTTGTAACTTACTGTGGAAGCAACTACTTTGTTTAATGTGGAGTGCAACTGAATCTCTCTTTGCCACCCTCAGACACGGCAAACGGATTAACAACACCTAATTGCAAGAATGCTGACACCATGCATAGTGAATACGGGTGCACAAGAAGCCTCTTTCACGAGTGTATTTTTAATTCCTCCAGTAGCTGCATTTTGCCATTTCCCTCAGGAGCTTGTTTCCATTATGTCTGGTTGCCTGCAAACCACCACAGCTCTCTCTCAGTCTTCAGCGCTGCAGACATACAAACGCCTTAGCAGCTGATACAGGCTGCATTTGAAAGAGATCACGTAGCGCATGGAAAAGCAGGAGATGATCCAAGCAGCTCCAGTTGCTGGCTGCAGCACATGCTCCTACAGAGTAACCGCAGTGATTGCCACCACATGAACTTGGAAAGATAAGGCACAATGCTGGTGTTTCTCCCAGCATTCATCTTTGGTTAAAACTTTTGATTTCCCTAAATGAGTCACACTTGCATGGGTTTTCTAGAGGCATAATATTTCTTTAGTTTGTTGTTTGTTTGGCTTTCTTTTGCTAAGTGGTTATGTTGTAATAATGCCATTTCTTTATTTATTCAAGCATCTGATGCACAACTGATAAAAAAGTTGAGGTCCACACAGAAAATTACTGCCTGTGTAATCCTAACTGTGTTTAAATTATTTGACAAATGAATTTCTCAAACTCTAGTATTCAAAGAAAAGCTAATTCATAACATGGTATTTGGCCATCAAATTCCTAATGGATATGAATGAAAGAAAAGCAGTAAAAGCAGTAACTTATTAACTCAGATCTTGTACACAAAATAAGTCCTCTCTTCCCACCTTTTTTTTCCTATGCTCTACACCTCACCACTAGTCAGGTAGTAGAATATCATTCCCTGAACAAGGCATCAATTTACGGATTCTTCAGTCATACACAAGACTTTCTACACAAATGATCCCAGATTATGATGAGAAAGCCAAAAAGGAGGCTCTAGAAAGCACTGATGTGTCATAATTTCCTAGAGTGTTACTCTGTGAAAGTTTCCAAATTAGGTACCAAATTGATAATTTCTTTCCCCATGAAAAAAAGGCAAGGACTAGAGTCAGGGCACATTTATCTACAATAACAATTAGATCTGATCCTGATTAATTTGGTGCATAACAGCATGAAATGCTTGAAGAGAAACTTTAAAGAGGACTTTCTAGAATTGAAGTAACACTTCTGTGCTGATACAAAAGAAAGCAGGAAAAGGTTTTATGAAGTGAAGATCCGGGCAACTCTGTCCAAAGTTATTAAAAAGATGTAAAAGTTTTCCACGTGGTGAGAAACTGATTGGAATGGCAGCACTACATTAGGAAGGAATAATCAAATCTCTGTATTTTGTGAGTCTGATGAATAGAAGAAAAAAAAAGGCACTTTGAGGTGAAAACGACAGCAATTTTTAACAGAGCTGATCCCTGTGCATACCGAGATTACAGGACATTGGCAAAAAATAAATAAAATTGGGCAGTACAAACAGAAGGAAATGAATAAAACTTAGAAATATTAAAATGGATGTGGTAATATTTAGGCAAGTTCTGGAAGAGTGGGTCAAAACAAACAGGCTGAAGAGGATGCCAGGATTACAGCCTTGAGTGAAGAGAGTCATGGTTATGTTATCTGTTCTTTCTAGTTATTCTACACTAGAGTGGAGAAGAGATAATGCAAAAATAAGTCAGTATTTTCAAATATAGACAAATTTTCATTTAGAAATTACGAAATAGAAACTGAAGATATTTGTTCCTGTGTGGAGGCCATAATATCATTAGCCACTGTTACACAGATGCAGGAATTCTATCATATGGTACCTTAAGTGCCAACCAGTTCCAGCAGTGGCAGGAGCGGGGAGAGTACTTAGGGCTGGGTCCTGCCCTGGGGCCACAGAACCCTCTGCAGCTCCAGGCCACTCCATCCTTCCTGTGGGGCTTTGTGTGAGGCTTCAACTCCCTCCTGTGCCAGGGGCATGTGCTCCAGCCGGCGCTGCCACCAAGGCCTGGGGCACATCCCTGCCATTGCTGGGCAGCCTCAAGCAGGGCCCCCCTTCACTGAACACCATTGCTATCTCTGGGTGAGGACTGAACTCCAACTCCCAAGATCCCTGGGAGATCAAAGAATGAGGATAAGCAGCCCCTTGGAATGGCCAGAAAGTTGAGCAGCCTCAACTTTCATAGGCAGGAGAAGAGGGCACAGCCTCTTCTCCTGCCTACGGGGACCTTACTGATGGGGCAGTGCCATCATTCTCAGAGATGGGGAAGCACAAGACAGAGCAGATGCCAGCCAGGGTTTTAAGCCGTACCAAGGGACCTTTGGGTTGGACATTAGGAAGAACTTTTGCCCAGAGAGGGGTGGTAGACATTGGAATGGGCTGCCCAGTGTGGCAGTGGAGTTTCCAGTGTCGGAGGCGTTCAAGGAAAGCATGGGCATGGCGCTCAGTGCTCTGCTGGAGTTGTCAGGGTGGGGGGATGGGTGCCAGGTTGGGGTCGATGATCTCACAGGGCTCTTGCAAGCCAATTGATTCCAATTGAAGTCCATCCCCTCGGGCCTTCCAGCCGTCCTGAGGGGGACGTGGGCACTTTGGGTGAGCTTCCCGAAGACATGGAGCAGCAGGACATGGGCCCTGCGATGACCCCCTTGTGGGTCATGGTGGCGGTTTCGCTGGCCAACTTAGTCCTGGAGCTGCTGCTGATGGGAATTGTCCTCAGATGGTGCCTTGGAAGAAGGGTCCGGAGGCACCGGGGAGAGGTGAGGGAGGGGGGTCCGGCAGGTGGGATGAGGGCAGGGGCCAGAACACAGAAAAGCCTTGGGCTATGCCTGTGTCAGGCAAGGCACAAGAGCCCCTGTGGGCAGATCCCAAGGGTCCTGGGCGTCTTGGGCAGCACTCTGCCCAAGGCCCCGAGGCAGAGGAGGGGTTCAGACCCTGGGTGGGAATCGGGCCCAGGGACTGAACCCCAGGGACACAAGGCTGAGCCAGCTGGAACCCTTCTTGCTGCAGCCTTTGCCCGGGGCAGCCCAGCCAGGCCAGAGTCTATCCTGGGGTGTCCAAAGGCATCCCAAGAGGGCTCAGCCCCATCCTCTCCCAAGAAGATGAAGTTTTTCATAACGTTCAAGTTCCAGAAAGTTTACAGTTCTTAGGCAGAAGGTTCTTCCCCCTGTACTCTTCTCACCGCCTAGTTTTAGATTTTTTGAGGAGTCCAGTTAAATAAAATTCACCTTTTCTACACATTGCTGTGTTATTTTTTTGATATTCCATCCGAGAGGGGACACGGCTATTGATGGGTTTGCACAGGAGCTCCAGCCCAGGTGGAATGGAGAGCCTGAGTGTAACAGCAGGGTTTGAGAGAGTATTGAGGGCAGCTGGAAAGAAGATGGATGGTGGGCAGGATTCTCCTGCCTGCATCTTCCAAGGAAGCTTTGCTTGGATCCCTGTCTGCACTGTCCCAGGGGGCCCCCAAAGGCACAGGGAAATGTATGGGTGGCCGCAGAAGTTGCTTGTAGGACCCTTGGGCACCAGGAAAAGGGCAGGAGCATCCCTGGGGTGCTGTGAGAATCACACACAGGGCCCACCTCGGGGGCCCTGACAAGGACTGCAATCAGGCAGCCAAATGCATCCAGGAGCTTCCCTGCCTCTGCCAAGGAGCAGGGCAGCGAGGGGCTGTCCTTTTTCATATATTTGTATTTAATTGTATTTATTTCTTTCTGTTTATCATGTTGACCTTCAGAATGGCGTTAGAAATCATTTTCCTTCAGAAAAACCCCTGCCTTACTTTGGTTGTAGGAATTAACCATGTGTACTCTCTGATTAAATGACTTCCCTCTGATTCATTCTGCATTTTGCTCCTTTACATCACCATCAAGCACCTCTGTGAAAATAAAGGTCCTTCACTGGAAGCAGGAGTATCTCGCTGTTTTTTGTGGAATGCTAAGTTCGATGCCTTACCCATTCCCACAAATCCAATAGGAATAAAGACTACAAATCAGCTTTACAATTTCAGAGGCTGCTCTCAACTCTTATACCTCAATTTCATTATTGGTAAGGTTCTGAAGTGATACCAAACCAGCACAGAAAACAAACAGAGAAGATAATCAGCAGCTGACACCACCTGCTAAACTACTTTTTAAATCTAGTTTTAAGGTCTCTAGGAGCAAGTTCGAGTGTGTAAATGGGGACATTCACACAGAAGCACTACCAGTTGGTAGTTTTGGCATTTCCTCCGAGTTTCCTTTTTATTTTTCATCTTCCAACAAATTAAGAAAAAACCAAACAAAAGTGACTTATTACGCGGAGAAAACACGTGGTCGGTTTTCAAGAAACATTTTATTCTGTGTGTGTAACAACCTACTGGGGAAAATGTGAGCTTTCAGCAAAATGTCACTGTGCTGTTGCAGTTGTTCTACCGCTGTGATGAGTAACAGGCAAGTCTGCAAGACTCCTGTAGTTCATCCTATGCGAGGGTCACTGACCACTTATCACTGTAAGGATCACTGAGAATAAGGACGGTGGAAAATGTGGAGGTAGCTGGATAAATAAATAAATACTTGCCATTTCCTTAGCCAGAAAGAAACCCCCTCAAAAAAAAGCTGTAAAAATAGTTATCCTCTGAATTAGGAGAATTTAAATTAACTGTTTTATGACTGCTTCTGGTTCATATTCTTATGTTAAATATAATTTCTATCTGAAATAGTCATCATTATTATGTTTTTCAGAACTGAATTACAAAGTCATAGACACCCATCTTCTCAAAATCTTATTTTAAGTGTTTGCAAGTTTAATAACTTAGGAAGAAAAAGGAACCCCCGTGTGTCTCAGGATGAACAGAAACTAACCAACAAAACTTGGCAAAATATATTAAATTGTCAATAAAGTCAGTAAATATTTTCCTCTGTAGAGATAGACATCACCAGCTTATGAATTGTGCTAGCATAGATTTAGTGAAGAAAAAAGATGTCTTTATTGCCAAATCAGTTATGAGTTGTTCTGCTCTACTGTCAGTATGCTCTGGATATAAACACCATGTTCTTCATAGTCTCATCCATGAAGAATTCCACTTTCAAATTAGGTCTGGTTTTGAGTTTGACCAAACAAATGAAAATTCTCTATTAAAGCACGGCGATGGCAGCTTGTTCAGTCTTTGCAATGAAAAGCCAAGAACTAACAGTAGATTCTTGGTCAGATCTCCCAGGCTGAGTATACATCGTTATCGTGGTGGCCTGGCCCTTGCTGGCAGCCAAACTTCCATCCATCAGTGGCTCATCCTCTCCTCTCAGGAGGACAGGGGAGAAAATAAGAAAAGCAGGAACTAGGAAGCTCAGGCTAAGGTCAGGGAGGTCGCTGATGAAACAGACTTAACTTGGAAAATCTTATTTATCACCATTTAAAATGAGTATTTAATTTTATTAGTATTTATTATTACTAGATAGTCAGAGACAGCCAACCTGACTAAACCTCAAATCACTAAGCCACCCACCCACCTTGTTTTGGTAGTGAAACTGGAGGATGACAAAAAAAAAAATTACATTCGCCTGAAATAAATTTCTTCACTCCTATTTTAAAGAAACAATATGTTTTTCTGTATTTGTTTAAGCAATAGCCAGTGAAAAGTTATTTCTTTATTCTAAAAATTATTCTGTTGCAAGCAGCAATTTAGTTAATGCTCTTCTAATTTACAATGGACACTAAAGTACTCAAACCAAGTTTTCTCTATACTGAAATTCTTCATTATTAGATTGGAAACTCCTCAAGACAGGGTCCTATAATGTAGTAGGAAGAGCGTTGTTAGGCAACAGAGACATTACTAAAGACCAACTATACTCCCATTACATTTTGGAATGTATACATTTCTGCAGCACACATATCACTGAAATGAAAGCTAATTAATTAATGATAAATGATCTGAAAACAGATAGGAAGGTGGTAAAGTACACTGTTAATACAAAGTTACTGAGGGTAGTAAAGATAGAACTGACTGAGGGAATGTGCTTACAGCCTCACAATCCTGAGTTCATAGGCAGGTGAAATTTACTGTAGATAACTGTAATGCAAACACAGAAAAAAAATCCTAATCTTACCTATAAAATTATCTGGTGGATGTAGATGTTAACAATCAGAACGTGGAGCCTGGGATCTATAGACTTAATGCTGTGAAAATAGTGTTCAACAGGACAGCTATCAACAATGCTTAGTTTATCTGCTCTCTCACTTCCCTAGCAAAGCAAAACAAATGAGAGGCAGGAATTATAAGGAAAGAAACCATTATTTGGACTGTGCTTGTGTCTTGAATACTGGGTGTAACTCCTGGTCTCCTCTGCTCCAAAAGCATATAGTAGTGCTCAAAAAAAGGAAAAAAAATCCAGTTACATGAAAAGAATCTGAAAAAAATATGCCCAAACTCTTCAGCTTAGGAAATAAATACAAGACTGAGGAGAGATAAAATCATGAATTGAAGAGAGGAGGTGGCTAGAGAGCAACTGTTCATTGTTTCTATCAAAATGAGAAGAATATCAATTAAGACAGATAAGAAACTTTAAAAAACCAACCGTATTTCACAAAGTGCACAGTCAAGTCGCATTGAGTGAGGACCTTTTCTTGTACTACTCTGCAGATGATAAAAACCTATGTGGACTTAAAAGACTGAGCAAATTTGTGGATTAAAAACCTACGAAGAACTGTTAAGAAAAAGACACCACTTCTGATTCAGAAAGTGCTGAAGCCACAGATGGTTGCATTCATGGTATTTAGGGATCATATGACGCTCTATCTCTGTAGTCTTCCTCAGGCACTTTCTAGTCTCCACCGCTACAGACGAATATACCCAAATGTGTTTTAATGAAGACTACACCAGCTAATTATTTCTGGAATGCATTTATTTATAGCTGAATTCAAGGGAATAATAATAATAAAAAAGAATATGCACAATAGCAAGGTATATCTCAGCCTCGAAAGCATTTACAAGTACGCTTGATTGTGGTCCAGTTGATATCACTAACATACGAATACAAGTAAATGTAAGAATGCAATCCATAAGGAACTACACATTTTCCCTTTTCAAACAATTTTTAGAACCAATATGATGGCACAGAATCTTTGTTATGTGTACCAAGTCAAGACAGAATTTTTTTCTTTTTTTTTTTTTTGGAAAAAGAGTGTAGGGGTATTTCTAACAGAGGAAAGTGTACCATGGTATTAAAATTCCACCAGACTGATCTACCTTTTAAAAAATAAATCATTACTTGTTTCCCTCCTATGTACAGGAGTTACTCTATTTGCCACTGCACACTGCATTTTCTGTCAGGAATCATGCTTGACGATTTCTGTACATGGCCAACTTTCAGGCCCGTGTCCTGCAGCAGCACTTCCTGCCACCCCACAGCTTCCCCAAACCAGCTGCTGCTCGGGGGCTGGTCAAAGGCACCAAATAATTTCAAGAGTTCCTTGTTTCAATAAAAAAAAAGCAAAAAGTGCAACCGCTGACGTACCCGAACTGATTTCTGAACCAGTGTAAGTAAAGCTGTACGATATTATGTGGAAACGTGGCTCAAAGGACCTTTGTTCTAAGTAACAAGGTAAACATGCACAATTATAATAAATTTCAGAAGTGCTTAGCAGTTACTTTTCCAGAAACAAACAAACAGAATGAATGAGCAAAGGCATTACTCAAAATCCCATTAGCTGCCTATTTTCCCTTACAGCAGTCTAAACACTCCAACGGTCCGTTCCAAAATTATTATTTTGATCCATTCCAAAGGGATTAGCTGTGCAAATAAACCTGGTCGTGCAATGCGGTCTACTCTGTAACTTAGTTAACGAGGGCTGAAAAAAAAGAGAAAAAAAGTAGATAATTGCTCTAATCCGTACTTACTTCTCGGGTGCTAAAAAAAAAAAAAAAAAANAAAAAAAAAAAAAAAGGAAAAAGTGATGCTCCTCAGAGGGAAAACACTTCCATACTCTGCGTGTGCTTTACAGCCCGTACGAGCAACTTTTCCGCGGCATCTCGAAGGTAAATGACAAGATAAAGCACAAAGTCGCGCCAGCTCAGCGTTCCTGCCCCTCCACCGCTTCCCCACGCGTCCCTTGCCGCAGCTGCGGCGCCTGGCGGGGGCCGGCCCGCTCCCCGCACGCTGCCCCGGGGGGCGGCCGGGCAGACACAGACATACAGATTTATATTTTAAAAAAGATCGCGGGAAGTGCGGTTCCCGGGGCCCGGGGGAGGGAGGGAAGGCTGGCGGGAAGGCGGGCGGCAGGGAGGGGAGGGAGCGGGGACGGCGGCGGGGGCTGTTCCCCGCCTCA
>VZTA01028940.1:14922-81515 GCA_013398855.1 Mohoua ochrocephala
GGCGCCCGGCCCCGCTGGTGGCTGCTGGCGCTGCCCCTGTGCTGCTACTCGGGGGACTTCGTGGCGCTGCAGTGGTTGCTGCCCGCGGAGGGGCACGAAGAGGAGCCGCAGATGTTCCTAGGAAGGCTCCTGACGGTGCTGGTCTCGGTGGCAGCCCTGACCCTGCTGCAGAGCTCCCTGAAGTTGCGCCGGAGCCTCCTCGTCTTGGCGTTCTGCAGCCTGGTGTGGCTGGTGTCGCTCAGCAGCCTCCAGGCGCTGCCCCCGGCGCTCGGCCCGCTGCTGGCCGGCACGGTCGGGGTGGCAGGCTGCCTCCTGGCACTCTGTGGCGAGGAGCACGGCATCTTCTCGGCGCAGAGCCGAGGAACGCACCACCAGCATCACCGCCACCCACGGCTCCCCAGCGTGGAGGAAAAAGTGCCTGTGATCAGACCCAGGAGGAGATCTAGCTGCGTGTCCTTAGGGGAAACTTCGGCCAGCTACTACGGCAGCTGCAAAATGTTTAGGAGACCCTCGTTGCCTTGCATTTCCAGAGAGCAGGTAGGTTTCTCCGAAACTTGAAGGAGAAACTTTCAGAGGAATGAGCGCCTCTCCGTAGCTTTTCCTGACTGCTGTGTGTGTCTGTGCTGGATGTCTGCTCGCTAGCAAGCTCCTGCTAGAGGAATGGAGGAGAATGTTGGTCCCTTAGCGGGTTTCTCAGCTCGGTTCTGCAGAATCGATATAACCCTTTATTTCTGCGTGGGTGCTAAATCATAATAATGCATTTGCTGTAGGACAGAAGGCTCGCTCGCTTTTTATGCAATCTCAATTATTAAACAGCGGTTCTTATTGATTAGCGCGAAACCTCAAACCAGACAGCTTCAGCTATCAGTTACCTTGTTATTTTGTTTCTTTCCCGAAGCCCCCCACCTCCTCCGCGTCTGGCAGCCTTTCCGAGAGAAAGAAACCACAGCTTTCTAAGCTGCTCGGCACTTCTGGTTCTTCCCGCTTTCTATCGACAAAATCATTGCCAAGTGCTTAAGAAAGACCAGGTTTTGAGGGGTATTATTTATCGAATGTTGGCGTTGTTTGAGTGGCAGCTGTCCTTCTGCCCTGCAGATTACTGTCGTTTGTTCCTCTCTCTCCCTCTCTCTCCCTCCCTGCTCCTCGCTCCACCTAAGTTAACGTTAGTTTTGGGTTGATGGGTTTTAAGAAACTTCTTTTTACTGAAGAGAGAGCTGTTCAGTAGGGGCTGGAGGGATGCCCGAAACGCTCAGTTTTCTTGAATGGAACTCTGTTGGTTTCTACCTCCCGGAAAACTTTTCAATGAGTCTTGTTTTTTGTAGCGTAAACCCCCGTGCGTGTGGGGGAGTTTGTTTTTATTTGGGCACTTGCACGTCAACTGCAGGAACATCGAGTTGTGTTGGAACTGGCCCGAGGCTGCTGCAAGTGGATTATCAGCCCGTGGTAGGAGGGAGAATGAGGGGAGTGTATTTAATAAACGTGCGAGTGAGCAGTTTCTGCGAAGGGATTGTTGCTTCAGAATCCCCCGTCTGTTACTGTCGTGGCTGAAACTCATCGGGGCCAAATGGATTTTTCTGATTTTTCTTTGACGTTTATTCTATAACGCAGGTCTTGGGATTGACTGTGAATTAGGTCTGAGGAGATACGAGGTGAATCTGAAACGGTGGAGTAGTTTTCGAGCATTTTCCTCCCTGAATTTGCGCAACAGAATTAATACACTAATTGTTTACAGTGATTAATACAGTAATTGTTTCTGCATAAAATGCTAAAATGCAAGTATGCTGTGACAGTCTTCAGAAATAACTCATTCAGTAAGTTGCAGATTATCTAATGCATACAATGAAAGAAACATTAAAATATTGTACTAGTAGTTAAGATATGTGGGGACTATCACATAATAATTTACTTTCTCCGTTCCCTTCTGGATAGCAAAAGTTCTCTTTTTCTGTCACATTTGTCTGTGGCACAGAAATCTCAGAAAATGTGATTTCATTAACCTTTCTAGATGATAGAAGATATTTGTTCACATGCAAGTTACTAAAAGTGTCCTTTGACGTTCGGCTCACTTCTTAAAGGCATGTGCATATTTCAAGTTAGGGCATTCATTATTCTTCAAGTAACATCATAAATGTCAGCTGCAACTAAATACATAGAATTTATTGGCAATGCTTGAATCATACATGTTCATAATAAAACGTAACTTTTTGGTAGACTTCCAGAATTTGATATCTTTGTTATCACTGGATGTGAACAACAAAGAGATATGAAGTTCTTCATTTTCCTAATAATCTATTATGCTTTGCAATACATATCTGTGCCTTGTTAAGCACAGTTTAAATGAGATTCACAGATACATGTTCTCTGCTGTATTTTAGATGCAGTTTTGCAAGGATAACACAGGTTAAGTCCTCTGATCTCCTGTCTGACTTGGAGAGAGATCAGACATGGCAGAGCTGATAAAACATCAATTGTTTGGGCAGGGGTAGGGAGAAATAAGCCTGTAATGTGTGACTTTATTTGAATAAACAGTACAAGGTTTTTATATTGCTGCCTTGAAACTGAAGGAATGTATGCACTTTATGCTTTTCAGAGAGCATCTGTTATGTGACTTTTCTTTAAGGGCTGATTACACATTTTGCAAATCTTTATAAAGCAGTACAGTGGTTTCTTTTCAATATTAATATTTCAAGGAGTTTAATGAACAGCGTTAGGAAGATCAGTACGAGGAAGGTGCTGCTAGTCCACCATGACAGAAATACTTTGAGGAATGAGAGATAAGATATTATTGTGGTTCTATGAGATGTATTTTGTGTGACTATCACAGATCTCTTATATGTGTAGAAGAAGTTTATGTCAAATATAGAATAGCAGGTCAGAAGGGTACCCCAAGGATCATCTGGTCCTACCTTTCTTGGCACAACCACTGTCTAGACAAGTTGGCCCAGCACGCTGTCCAGCTAAATCTTAAACTTGTCCAGTGTCGGGGAATCCACCACTTCTCTGGGGAGATTATTCCAGTGGCTGATTGTTCCCATTGTAAAAAAATCTCATTTTGTGTAGATTTTAGTTATTATTTGATGAAAATAGAGAATGTTAGTATCGAACTTAAATTTTCAGTAATGTGTTGATTTGAAGTTATATGTGCTCTCTGTCTTCTTAAGTGTACAAGAAAATAATTATATTTATTTGATTGGGGTTTTTTTTTTCAGCCAGCACTTCCGAGGGGTCTGTATGCATGGATGGGGTGGGAACAGGATGGAATGCTAACACACAGGGGAATGTGCAACCAGCAGCACATGCACACAGAAATTGGATGGAACTATCATTGTTTTCTGGGGTACGAGTGGAAAGAGGCCCTGTAAGCATGATCCTGTAACAGCTTGCAAATCTGAGCAATCCTCATGACAAATATTTAGATATTGCTTTCTGTACTTCAACAGGTGCAGCAATTATAAGACTGGAAGGTTGATGAAATTAGATTATTCTTACCTTTTATGCAAGTATCTATATTTACTTTAGCCATCAAAGTATCTGAATTCATGCTGTGTGTGTCTCTTCTGCAGTACGTGTCTAGCAACATAGTTTGAGGTGGGAGGAAAGAAATTTGAACAGATGATATCTTTATGTTTTTATGTAAGTATACTTTAATGCCAATATCAAAATATATAAATACACATAGAGGGAAACAGTATGACTAGAATTACGGGTAAAAATTTTGCAAAGGCAATGCCTCTTCTGAACTCTACTATATTAACACTTCTGCCAACAGAAATTGATATGATTTTAGCAGTAAACAGGCTGTTTGTATTCTTACTTCAATATTCATCTCGGACCTAGAGAGGAATTGCAGTAAGACTGCAGCTTTGATTGGTATTTCAAATTTTGTGTAGGTCATATTTTGACTGCATGTATTAATTGGATACTAATCTGTTAGCTCTACCTATTGCTACTGATATCAAAGGGTTTATCTTTATTGACTGTTGCACATTTAGCACTTAATTTTATAATTTCTCTTTTGTCTGAAAGCCAAATCAGGGAATCTAAAAGGTGCTTGTCAGTACTGCAGATCTTGTAAGCACTATGTCCTGAAAAATACGGTAGTAAGATTTTTGTTTTCTTTTTTAACTTGATAATGGCCATGTATATAAGAGCAAACAACTCTGTGTAGGAAATCATACATAGGAGCTTCTCAGAATCCAGAAAGAATATTCATATTTTCCCTTGAGTAAAGAATAGGCCTTCCTAATTAAATACACATGATACGTGTCCAAAACAGTCTGCAAACAGACTTTTTTCTGGTTATCTGACTAGGTTCAAACACATAGGAAAGCTGGGATATTTCATGGACAAAGACTGCTTTCATGTTGCACTCTGTTAATTACAGGAAGAATTGTCTTGTGGTTAGGGTTGGATTGACCACCACCTCTCCCCAGTTTCTGTTCCAAGCTATCTCATACCTTTGATGTATTACCTTAGGAAGATCAGGACTTGATTTCAAGAATCTAAAATATTTGTGTAACTTGAAATTAATGCGGTTCCTTATTTGCTCGTGAAATTTGCATCTGTGTCTGTTACCTACTTGTGAAACAAATTACACTTTGTCCTTAGGTTTTCAGGGTATAAACTTCCTAGTGCAGGAGCTGTCTGTTACCGTGTATTTTAGAGTGTCTTAAAATTGGTGCACTCAGGTACTGTTTGCAGCCCAGAAACACGTGAACGTTTACCTGTTGAGTGCAGCCAGTAACAAAATATAATTCTCCTTGCTGGGTGCTTGACAAACCAGCTCTTTTCTACTTGAAGTTTCCCCCTCACGATCCCAATGGCTGTTACCATAGCTGTACCTGCATGGCAAGATGTGTTTCTGTTGTTCACAGAATCTTCCTGTCTCTGGGGTTTGTCTTATGGGGAAAAAAATCAAGGTAGCAGTGTGTGTTGAGCTGTGAATGGAATCGGTTCCAATGGGATGTGACTGAGTGTGGGGAATGTGCAAAGGGAAGGATTACATGGTGAGAGCAGCAGACTTAGAAAACTGTTTCTGCAACCATGTTTTGGATGAGTAGGATCCTATTGTTTCTGCCTGGATCTCTCTGACAAAATATTTTGAGCTAGTTGAAATGTGAAATGAGAAGGCTCTTGGCAAAAGTTGCATTTCTCTCACTCTTTCTCTCACTCTTTCTCTCACTCTTTCTCTCACTCTTTCTCTCTCTCTCTCTCACTCTTTCTCTCCCTCTTTTTCACTCCCTCTTTCTCACTCTCTCTTTCTCACTCCCTCTTTCTCTCCCTCTTTCTCTCTCTCTTTCTCTCCCTCCCTCTCTCCCTCTCTCTCTCCCTCTTTCTCTCTCTCTTTCTCTCTTGTATTATACCACAAGGAAAGGATGATTGAAGCATGGTTTGGCCATGGAGGGGTCAGAATTTAAGATGGTATCCTCTGGCAAAGTTACTCCTAGGACCATCACTGAGAATGACAAAGAAGGGTATTAGGGAGACTGAGTGCGCTTAAGAACTCTGTTAGCTAAGTTTACCTTGAGCTGGCTTTTAGATATCCAGGACTTGGTGGCAGTTTATATTCCGCATAAGTAAAAGCAGGCAAGAATGTCTCTGAGTTGTCCGTGTAGCAAAGGAGGTTGACTGTTGCTTCAGGTGTGTTTTCCTGGAAAGAAAATATAAGTGGAGTAAGGAAGGAGATCAAAGACCACTGCTGTGGAAATGCTGGAGAAATTTGTTGGAAGGTGAGGGTAGCATGTTAACAGAGCACCAGTAGGAAAGAAATGAAAGAAACTGTGAGAGATGCTTCCAACAACTGCATAATTGACTGTGTTGAAGAAAAATAGCAGAATAAATTGCATAAAGTACTAATATTCAGCTTGGACCAGGAAGATGTTTTAAATTTATGAAAGAAACTTGTAGAGATGAGAAACAAAAGGTGCCCAGGAGGGTCTCTAGAATGAAAAAGAGGGGGCAGCCTCCCTGCTGGGGTTTGTGAACGGTGTATTCTGGGAGGTTAAATGTGAAAGGGAATGGCAAGAAATTGGGTATATTTTCCTGAGAAAAGGACTCATCTTTTGACACAATGTATGTCTGTGCATGTATATGTTTGATAGTACTCTTCTAATAGTTGAACTTGAGCAATGGAACTGATTGTAGTATTTTGGCCCTAGAAGATCAAATCCCAGCAAATTTTATGAAAAAAACCGTGAATGGGAAGTGAAGAAACCCTGTGGAATATGGCCTAACACAGGGCAGGTCTGCAGTGTGAGCTGAACTCTCAGAATCCCCATGACAGTGTCTCATGTCACGAGGGAATACCAGAATGATGCAGGTGGGGTGGGGAGTCTGTTACAGCCATTTGATTGGAAAGTTGTATTTCTGAAAAAGCTTTTTTACTCCCATTTTGCTTTTCGGATACTTTAAAATGAAAACTTTGTGCAGCCTTACCACCCTCAGAATAAATCACTGAACAAAGCCAAATACAACTATTAGATGATACCAGTTGCTGAAGATGGGAAAGAGTAAGTCTTGTACTTTTGTGTAAAGATTGGGGGTTACAGACAGGGAAATTGGGGGATGCAGTCTGTTCTGTGTTGATGTAAAAAATTCTGGAGGAAAACAGACGAGGAACTTGTGTCTGCCAAACGACAAGAGAGGACAGACCACAGGACGCTGCAGACATAGAATATTTTGCTGGAATCTCACTGATTTTTCCAGGATAAAGCTATGTGGAGAGCAAGCTGAAAGAATAGTTGAAGATGAGAATAAAAGAGAGTGAAAATAAATGTTGAATTTCAACACTTTTTTTCCAGTGGCTGAAAACAATGCTTAACGAGATGCAAAGACACAACAGAATAAATTTTAATGGTGAGAAAAAAAAAAGGGGGACTTTCCTGCAACTCAATAGCAGAAATGAAAATTTAAGGTTAAAGCTAGGGCTTGGATTGGTCAGGGCAGACTGTGCAATGTCTGAGTGATTGTTACTGAAGCATAAAAAGGATCAATAACTTTAAGGATCCAGTGGCAGTAAAACTGTACTGGAGCCTTCAAAACAGACAGGAGCCATGGATGTTAATAAATGAGAGTTCACAGGGTAACAAGTAAACTGGCAGATGATGATATTTGGGGAAGGGAAGTGTGAAAGAAATAGGTCAGGGAACTCTGTGCTTAAGGAAGACCAGTTGAGTGAATGGCCTTATTGATGAGTGTGGCAAAACAAACTGTTCTAGGAACTAGAAGGGCCATAACAAGGCATGACTGCTGAAACAAAATGTCAGCTTCCAGAGCAGTTTTATATTTGAAAATGGATCATAAAGCTGTGGGGAAGGGCATCATTCATATAAATACAGGCAGCTGGTGACCAGGAGTAAGTTTTGATGTGTTGGGCCATCCTCACTTTTTCACACAGAGCTTTTCACACAGTATGTAGCATGTTCCTTTGAAACAAGTGCAAATTTATTGGGGGAGGGACAGACTGGGGCACAGACACCCAAGTAGTTTTTTTTATATCCCTCTATTTGTTTGATAGTTCAATATTTATGGAAAGCAGTGCTGTTATGCAGAACGTTCGTGACCACCAGTGTTCACTTCACTTTGCACAGGAGGCAGTGACAAAACTGGACATATTTTCAATTCAGTGACTGATGAAATGGTAATGTTGACAAGTTTTGTTACCCAGTATTGAATTGCCAACCCTAATGTCCCTTTATGAAAACCCAAATACCTTCACTAAGTTAAAGGCATGTTTGCAGCAAATGTTCCATGTGTTGTTCATCTGATAAATAAAAGTTTGTTTTATGGAATATGAAAATGGTACTTTCCCTATATAAGTTACTATTTTGAAGTTATTCAAGATACCATAGAAAATGTACTATAGGAGGCTGTATTTGAGTGCTTTGGATTTGGTTTTGAGAGACCTTCCCTCTTTTATGAGGAACATCCCAGGTTTTTTGGTGTGAATTAGCATTACAGGTGTGTTGGTTTAGCTATACCCACGCTGATGATGGTAAGTGGGAAATATGAATGGGGTTTAACTTGGGGTGAGTTCATTCATTCTGCCCAAAGCAGCCAGTGCTGCTCCCCCACCCCAGAGGAGCTGTACCTCTGAGGGGTGAGGATACAGCAAGCCTGTGTCACACCTGCCTGTTAATATCCATTGTCAGGACAGTTTTATCAGCAACGCTCTTAATACAGAATGAACTTTTCTAAAAGTGTGTGAAAGCTGAAGTTACCAGAGGGAAATGTCACCAGTTTTATTGAAATAACAACTTCATTATGACTCCCTGCATAGGCACTGTGGTATTAGGGTGTCTCTTTAACCTTCATTACTGGTCATGCTTCATTTGTCTTTGATTAATTAACCCCCTTTAACAAGATAGGAGCTAAGTCAAAGGGTAAAAAAGACATTCTTATACTAGGCTTAATGTCTGCATGACTTTTTTCTACTGTGACCTAAAACTAAAGGCCTGAGTTTTCATTTAGGGTCTTCTTATTTTTCTTAGAGCCAGCTGATATTACACGTTCAATCACAACGTATTTTTAGGAGATTTGACTTTATTTATTTTTTCCTCCTAAGTATTGTTGTGTGATATCTGTTTGCCACTCCAGGAACACAATTTTGTTCTTTCTGCCTAGTAGATGCTCTTAAAAGAATTCTAAATTTCTAAGTACACTACAGTTACTAATTTAAGAAGTACAGGACTTTTAAAGGGCAGGTATCCCTGAGCTTCTCTAGTACTTTCTGGCTGTCCAGAATAGTTTCCATCCTTTCACAGAAGTTGCTGACACACCTCCTGTTTTTCAACATTTGATGACTGCTAAACAGTGACCCTCAGGTACCTCATTATCTCCTGTGTGAGGGCTGCGTGGTGGCCAAGGAGCCTCACACCGTGTGTGCTCTGTAGGCACGGATGGCCCCTTAGCTGGGCTTGTACCTTTGAAAAGGGAGCTGACTTTTTGTGAACTTTCTCTGAGGCAGGGATAGATCTCTGTATTCACAGAACATCGTTAGTAGTTAAGAAAACCCAGTGCCATGGGTGGTTTAATGATGCTAACTTAAAAAAATAAAAAGGAATATGTTTTGAGAGAACTCTTAAGTGGTTCTTGTGTTGATTAGCGTCCACAGTGGCCTTCATTTCGTTTGATTTGCCACCTAGACAGTGTAATGTGTAGATACACTCATAGGCTCTTCCATACCTGCTCTTGCAATTCCATAGTTTCCTACACATTCTCCCTCCCTTCAGAATTAGCCTCATTACATAGTATGAAATTAAATTTCAGTTAATTTAAACTGCATTTCTGTAGATACAAGCAGTTATGTTCGGATGTGTGAGTAGACAGGGAGGGAAATTTGTGTTGAAACCTGAAGGTGTGATTAGCAGGCTGAAAAAGTTTAGATCCTGCTGTGCCTGTGAAACACCATCTGCTCTGGCAGCGACTGCCCTGGAGGAATTGGCTCAGGTTGGAAGGAGTAAAGGCACGCTAGCACAGTTTTCCTCTTGGCCAGTCGGATCTGCAAGAAGCAGACTTTATTTTGCTCAGGGAAAGATGAATATTGGTCCAGGTTTTACTGTTTCCATTGAGATTGTCCATACAAAAGGGCACTGAGACACAAATGTAAATAAACTGTTAAGGATGACGTGATTATTTCTAACATGTTAGTATAGGATAGAGCATTTTATTTCATATTTTAACTAAAAAACACAAGCTTGTCTTGTCCACCCTGCATGTGTCCTCCTTCTGTCCTTGTTTCAGCTAACTGCATTTTTGGGGCAGCAGAGTATCCTTTTGGGGATTACTGGAACATGCTTACAAAGCAAATTTCAAACGAACCTTGCAATGAGAGAATTTCCGTAGATTATTCACACAGATGTTTAAGCATCTTCTGGTTTTTATTTTTCTTTTTTTTTTTTTTTTTCTTTTTCCTTTTTTTTTTTTTTTTTTTTTTTTTTTTTTTGTTTAAATGGTAAAAAAGCTGTGGATTGTTGCTTAGGATCTTTCCAATGATTAAAGGACTGTAGCATGTCTGTCTGAAGTTTAAATGAGTTATTACTGTGATGTAATGAACAGCTTTTTGCTGTTATGGCAAAGCACACTTGAAAGTATTTTGATTATAAGTATCTGTTAGCTTATTTCTAGGCAGTTGTAGAATGCATTAATTAGAATTTGTATCAGTATTTCTTGCTATTTTTTATTCAGCAAAGCAGAGTATTTCCATAGCCTGATACTATTGAAAGTCTAATTTTCCCTTCTATTTGGAGTCTCTGCTTGAACAAGTTTGATTAGGAAAGAAGAGTTTGGAACAGCTTTTGTGTTAATGACCGGTCTTTTTTTGTCACTGCTGTTAATTAATTTATTTTCCATTACTGGCAGCCTGTTCATTAGATGCCAAAGAATTTCCAAAAAGTTTGAAAATAAAAAGTTTGCGAGTGATTTTCTATGATGTCAAGATGAAAATAAGAAAATGGGAGTAGATGAGCAGAGGCAGATGCGATGCTGGCTATTGCTTTAAATGCCTTCTGTATTTTCAAATCCTCTGAGACAATGACTGTCATATCAGAGACATCTGCAGAATGGTCTGCTGAAAAAACCAGTCCTTTATTCCATGTGTGATGGATAAGAATTTTTTATGAAGAGTAAAAATCAAAACTAAATAAGAGACCCTAAGCTTCAAACAGTCTTGTTAAAACTGAGTAAAACTCAGTGCTTACATGTAAAATTTTCATAACTCATTATTTGGCATAAAATTTCAGGACAAATTAATTTAGAAATGGATATTACGTCTGTAAACATGAAATTGATATCTTGTGTAGGGAAGTGTCTTACAACTTTAGAAAATATTTAAACTCTGTTTCGTGTAATAAAGAGATGCCATTTCACATATCTGCACAAGTCAGTACAGTTTCAATAATGGACCTCTAAAGGTACATTTAGTCTCATGTAATTTGTCTTTTATGAGACTAGTTGCTGTTAAAATCTCCTTGCTAAAGATCTGTAAGTCTTCCATGCTTGCCTTAACACTTGTTCTAGTAGGAAGCTCCCTAGAGTCAGCAGAGCACTTAAGCTTTCAAGTGGAAAAGAACATGTGTTTTGCAGTGTTTAAGGATTGAGATTATAGTCCTTACTTGTTTAAAAATTCACAGAGCTTAATGTAATTTATATCTTTAGCAAGTGTTAACAGTCTTGAATACATCCCTAGAGCTACGTTTCTTTCACCTGTCTGGTGATGGATAGATTTGGTGTGCCTTTAGAAGCCACATCTTTATTTTTAATTATTTGGGCCTTGAAAGTACAAGAAAAATAATTTTCCAGGAGATTAACGTTCGAAAGTAAATTGCTTATTTTCTTGTCTTTTTTTGAAATATCATTTTTCTTTCTTTTTCCTTGTCTTTACCTTTTCTTCATTTGCAATAATGTTAACACCTCTTTCTACCAGAGTGTTCTTTCTCTTTCTTTGTTACAAGAGCAGTACCATAATTTGGTCCAAAATGACGAGTGTCTGCTTCGGCAGAGATATGAAAATGTTCTGACTCAAAATACTTCACCTTTTTAGAAACACGGCAATCAAGTTATTGTGCAAAAAAATTACAGAACATTTGGTAACGTACAACTTGTAACAGAGATGAGTTAAAATTTTTTTTGCACTTACAGCATTAAAAGGTTTTTAGAATCTGTTACTTGTAACTGTCCATTATTGAAAAGTCATACACAATTCAACTGCATTCAAGATGGTGCATGCATTTATTTTTTGCAGTCATGCAGACCTTCTCTTTTGCCTTGATGCTGCATTGTGTTGTAAAGTTCTTTGTTCATTCTGCTCTTTTAGCTCTGCGGGTTAGATGCAAGGTGCTCACGGATCTGCTTCGTTCTCTGCGAGCGCAACTGCAGATTTGTTTGTGAGGTCTGAGCTCTTAAGATGTGGCCTTTGGTAGCTGGGAGCTTATTCTTTGCTGCCCAAAGAGAATCTGCATGTCTTCGGTAGTTTCAAAACTCAAAACAATCCCCTGTTTGTTTATTTCCTGCATGGGGGTGACAGAGGTTTTCTAGGTTGGTTTGGGGTTTGGTGTTTCTGGGTGGTTTTTTTTAAAGAATACTCAACCTTTAGACATCTTGTTTACGTTTTGCCTTGCTCTCTTCTATTGTAAGCAAGTGAGGAGGGAGAAACAGGAGTAGTATTGACTCAAGGGCTGCAGTTGTAGCAAGAGGAGCTGGCTGACTAATGATAATATGGAATGAGCTGTGCCTCAAAAAATAAATACTGAACTTCTTCCTTCCTTCACTTCGCCATCAAAAATGGAGGGAAAGAATCAGAGGGTTTGTATTTGTCATTGTACCTTCCTGCAATGTCTGAGAGCTACAGGAAAACTTTGCCTGGTCTTTATAATACTGGTGTTGAATGTAATTGAGGTATTTCATTCTTATTTCAACTTGGGTTGTAACAGGATCATTAGGAGCAGAGGAATATTTTCTGTGCTGATACCTTGAGCTTTATTTACCTTCATAAGGCAAGCACATTTAACTGGACTTTTGCAGAACTTTTTTTTTCTTTTTAAGGCAATGTTGAACTTTATTTCCAATATCTGAGTAATACTTTGGTTCAGCATATCTGTTAGATTCCCAGCTGTGTCCCAGGTCTGTCTTGTTCTTCCCACCAGCTCTGATTCACTCTCTGAGATGTTCTGCAGTGGTACCCCTGCAGATTTTAGTAAGAGGGATAAGCCAAGAAAAGTCAGAGTTAAAAAAACCAGCGAGTTCCCTGCCTCTCTCTTGTCATGAGCATCTTTTGAGATGTCACCTAGCTTGGTGGCCAGAGCTGTATTTTTCTTCTTGTGTCCTGAAGTGTAGCAGGAGACAGAGCTGGAGAAAACTATATTGTGATAGTGGATTCCATAATCAGTGGACTGTTATAAGGCAGACAACAATTCTGAGTATTGTAAAAGTACTAAGTCAGTAGTATTTGGATAGATTTCCAAGCCTTGTAGAGGCTTTTGTTCATATTTATCTATAAATATCTTTTAGTGCCCTCTGACAGAACTTGTATGTGGATGCTCTTACTTGGTTCTAATCCAGTCACCTAAAAACTCATTTTATCAAAGATATCCTCGGCAACCATTTTATGTTTTTGTTTTGGAGAACTTACCTGAACCTTGAATCCCATAAGCTAAAGCCATCATTTAGCTCATGACTTTTCTCAGGGCTCCCTGATCTACTGCTGAATAGAGTTAGGGTGGGAATCTTTTGTGTCTTGCTAGTCTGTGCTGGTTTGCTTCTCTCCCCTACAGGGATATTAGGGTTCCTCAACATGCCTTGTGCCATCCCAGGTTTTGTGCCTATCATTGCCTCCTCATCCCTGAAACTTCTTGATCTCGTTCTGGAATTTCTGTAATCACATTCCAGACTACTTCCTTTATTTTTTTCCTGAGCTGACTGTCCATTCAGTTGGGGAGAATTATCTATGGGTGAAGAAAATATTTCTTTCTGTTTTTCTTCTGCCTTCCTACAAACTATGTGGGTACTGTAACATAGAGGAATAACATAAGAGGCAACAAGATGAATGGGAAGAAGCTAAGAAGTGATACAGAGAAAAATCTATATTAATAGAGTAGAAAAGCCTGCTGATGAAAACATCTGCATTTTGAGAAAAACACCACTGCAATGCTAGCAAATAGTTAATTGCTGACAAAGCCAGAGCACTGATGATGTTGTGTTAACTTTTTGGTTTCTTATTTTCTACACAAGCACAGGTGACAGTCCATACCTGCACACTGTTCTTGGGAGTTTTATTTCGGGCTGCTCCTTTCTCTCTACCCCTGGGCTTTGTAGCCTGAAACTTGGCATTTTATATTTTGGAATATCATTACATTGTGATACTAGATTTGAGCAGGAAGGCTTCCCAAGAAAGTGGAGAAACACGGTGTATTAGAAAGAATGAGAGTGCCATTTGGGGGAAAATCAGGATGTTTTCGATCTCCCTGCAGAGCAGTTCTGGCGTGATGCGGACTGGCCCCTGAGCGAGTAAGCTTTGGGGAAAGGAATTCTGAAAAGTCCCTGCTGTTGCCTCCTGCCTGCACCTTCACGTTTTCGATACCCAGTTCCCTTTGGTGCTCAGGAAGCTGCTGTGACAGGTTGGTCTGGCTGGCCGGCCTCTATTTCAGAGTGCTTGAGGGGGATTTCCCATCTGAAAGTGCACTGAGGGGATCAGTCCGTGAAGGTGGGAGGCTTTTTCTCCAGTAAATGTCTTGTGCATTTTTCCTTGGTGAAGAATTGCCCAGAATTTTTAACAACAACAACAACAAATTACTTTTATTTCATCTTTTTGCTTTCTTTGTGGCCCACAACTATTCCCATAGTACAGAAAAACAGTCGTGTTTTACACCGGATAAGCACTGATGTCAGCACAGAAAAGCTCTGTGCTGAAAATAGTTTGTTTCATGTTTATTCATGTCCTGAAATGACCAAATTCAAATTCACATTTAAGAAGTAAACTGGAAAATAATCTATTTTTCGTGTGTTCAATACATTGTCAGAAAGGCCAGCATTTGTTATTTTTTATAATTTTTTTTTTTTCTCTAGAATCTGCAGTTTCCCTGCTCACTGATGAGATCCATTCTCTCTACATTTTTTTGGATCAAAATGGGATGATTTTTTTTTTTTTAAATTCCTTGGTGTATACACTGTTTTCTGATAAATTTTTAAAATATGTTTGCTACTTATAAATGAGTCTACAGCTACTTATAAACGACTCTGCATCTATTTGAATTGAATGAGAAGCAGCTTGATAGATGATATTTGTATTTAATTTACTTTAGAATGAAATCAGGAGAATTCTGTAGCTATAAACTTAAGATCAGAAATACATTTAACTTATTGTTTTATGCAAAGTCCGTGGGCGACTAATTTTTTAAAATTTAATTTGTGGCCGAAACTTTCAGCGGTGCAAATACAAATTAAAAGATAGGTGTTTTTTTAAAAAAAAGTATTTGAAATTTTTTTTTCTCGTTGTTTGCTTCTCAATTGAGAATAGAAAAGGCAGCGTAGACAGCTGCTGCCGAGGTGCGAGAAAATGCAAACGCCTGCGCAAAGCCTGGCTGTGAAAAGTTAGTTTGAGCTGAGCTGGGCTGGCTGGAAAGATGTAACTCAAGGGTTAAGGCGAGCGTTTCGCTGGCTGCTGAGTGAAACAGGATGCAGTGACTACATTGTCAGACTGCTGGTGTGAGTGCAAACAGATGAGGAAATGCTGGATCAGGCACTTCAGCAACTTGGGCTGTTACCTAGGAAACCGCTTGCGTCATACTCGCCAGCAATTAGCTTACAGTTCTTTTATTTTTGATAGTGTTGCAAGCTGAACTCGCCAGCTACAAAGGGAAAGGCTGGCTCCATCTCAAGCCCTTTGCTTGTGACTGCGGCCACGGCGCTCCAGAGAATTTGCGAAGCTCTTTCTGGGATAATTTTTCAATTTATTTAAACTTTCCACGCTGCTTCTGTAAAGAAAATTGTAGCCGCGCTTGGTTCTCAAAAATGTGCGATCGCATTTTTGTGATCTGTATGAAAATGACCTTCCCTAGTTGCCAAAATTAAGTGCTCTGCAAGTTTCACCAGCAGTTTGGATATCACCACCTTTTGCAGCAATTAATCTGAAGTGGTTTTGTGTGTTACATATTAAAACGTAGTTTTCAAAATTAATGTTACCTGAGGCTTAACCTCTAAAGCAAGGGATTTTTTTTCTAAATCCTTTTTTTCTGTGTTGATTAAAATTCAGTTACTTCCAGTGGTTACCTAGCCGCTAATATAAACCAGTTAGTGTTGAAAGCAGTGCGTGTTTTATCTCAGAAAATCATCATATCTTCTGTATTTCACTTAAAAACTGTAAACAAATTTACACTAACTGGCTTAATATTGATGTATGTTGTTAGTGTGGGTATTGCCTCAGGTCTAGCTATGGCTGGGTTTTCCTTAGGGAAAAAATCACACAGCGACCAACAGGTTAAACCAAAAATGTTTGTGTTTTTATTTTTCCATGGATTTGTTACATAGGCAAACACACGAATAAACTTAGATTTTAACAAACTAGAATTATAGTACATAGCTGAAGGCCAGACTTGTTAAAATGTCAAGGCTAATACAGAATACACATGTTCCTCAGTTTGTGTGAAGCTTAAAAAGTCAATATAATTTAAATGTTTGAATACTAGGATTTTCAAATTATTTTAGAAGAATTTAATCCTTATTAAAAGCATAAAGCAAAAAACACAACCAAACAAATCGCCGAACCTTCCCAATTTTGAGCCCTGCTTTCCCCTCCCCTTCACCCCCAAACCCTTGAATACAAGGTTTGGAAAGATTGAGTATCTTCATTTCTGCACACTTATGATAAATTGGCTTGGCTGTGGGAGTCTGGCAGCCCATATTCTTAGGGCATTTTTTGGAGTACAGGCCAGTGTCATTTATGGTCAGCTGGTCACTGGGGTTGCATTCCAAATGGTGATCACTGTCTGTGTGGCCTGGGATCTTTGCACAGGTTTCTCTTCAACTGCATTTTACTTAAATTAAAAAAAAAAGAAAAATTTCCTTNTGAAAAATTGTCTGGAGGTGGCTAAAACACCGGGGGTTTATTGGCCATTAAAAAGGAAGGGCACCAGGTTTTGCTGATATTTCAGAGTAGTTCAGCTGACTTGCCCAGCCTCGCTAAGACGTTGCCTGTGGCCTCTGCTTGGTAAGGGCTGTGTTTGGTGTGTGTTAGCGTTGGCTCAGCAGCAAGATATGAAGTTTTACTGTTGAAGTCAATGGGTATTGGGACTTAAATCTGTGCGATCAATAAACAGCTAGTGTAGATGTTAACAAAGCAAGATGTGGAAATCACACTTCTGAATTTCGTCCTTCATTTTCTTTGCCCCTTCAGTTCTGGACAATAAAATGGAGGCTATGGTGTCATCAGGTCACTGTTGGGTTCCATTATCTCCTGTAATTCTGCCAGTTTTTTAGGGCAATTCCTGCAAGTTATGCAGGAATTTTTTATACATCAGGCATATAGAATATTTTGTTTTATCCTTGTTTAGTATTTTAGCCATGTAAGCCTTGTCGGTTTTCCTTCGATGAAGCAAATGGGAGTTACATGATTGCATACTTATATTTCTGCATAACTTTTAATATTATTTAACTCTCTGAATTTGGTCTTCATTCTGGCACTTGTTAGCTGTTTTCAAAGTGCTTTTATGAGCTGACAATACTCGGTTGTTGTTTTCTGGATTCTCAGCCAGACTGTTTGGTATACATGCATGTTTCAAAAGATAAGTCTGTAATAACAGATGGAACTGGATGCTACTTGGCTGTTTCATCTTTCAGGCATTACAGTAAGGGACTGCATGTTTTTCGGCAAAATCAGTGATGTTTTGTCCAATTCCTGGGGAAACATTTGGTTTCTATCTGTCAGTGTCATGACAAGTCAACTCGTCTCAAACGGTTTGTTCTGTAACAGAACCAGTCAAATGGATGGGTGCAGTGAAAGAAAAGGGATTAAGGTCTCTTCCATCTCCTTCTGATTGTGATTTTTACAAATTAGCAAAATGTTTTTGCAACTCTTATGAACTATTTTGTAGAAAATTCCACCGAAAACATGAAGAAAGTGACTGACAATCTATTTTTTTAAAAATGTGTGTGGCTAAAATGGCCAGCAGTCAGATCACCTTGCATGGAAAGTTTTGTGCATCAGGAATGTTTCCATGCTTTTTTGAGCAGCACAAAGGGGTGTTTTCCTTGTGTTTTCTTTGTCTTTTCATCATATTCCTAAATGATCATTAGAATCCCCAAAAGCCTTTTAAAAGTTATTATTATTATTATTCCCATTGTCTAATTTGAATAACTTTCTTCCAGGTCTTTTTATTTTCAAGCTATCTTTGCCAGGAATGTTTTTTGATTTCCATGTAATCATTAAGATCAACAGAGGAAATAATGTAGGCTTCTTTCTGTTCACTGGCCCCTTTCTTCTGATATTAAAATCTTCCTCTTTCTTATGAATAGGAAGTTTCTCTACATCTCCACCCTAGAACATCACAACTTCGGCCTGTGGTAAACCTGTCATTGGGCTTCCTTGTTTGTTTTGGATTTTCAGAGGATAAAAGCTAGGGGGAATAACAGAGAGGCATGCCATAGCCATCTCTAAATTTTCCTGGCATGTCACAAGTTTTCCTTTACTATTTTGTGATTTTCACAGTTTATTTATTTGCTGTGTCCAAGTAACTAACTTGTTCCCAGTGTCTTCAGGCTTCGGCTTCCTCTCGATCTGTTTGGTGTCCACACGGAATCTGAGTCCTTAACTAATCAATAGAATGGAATAGTTTGCTAAAATCCTGTGGAACAGAGAGCTCGTTTCTCCTTCTCTTTGCTCTAGATGACAGTTACGGATGATTTTTCTCAGCCTTCATATCCCACTATAGTTTCCTTCTGGGATAGTCATTTTATAAGCATTTTTGACATAAAATGTTATCCTCTGTATATTGTACCTATTTAGAGGAAATGTTTTTGTTGAGATGCACGCTGGAGGCCAAGACTTCAATGACTTTTAAAATCAAGTGATTTCGTGCTATCAGTAACTTTTCTATCCCTCCTTCCTTTTTTTCCCACCCTCCTTTATTTATCTACTTTTTAAAAATTGGAATGATGACCTCTTGTGTTTGTCTCTGCTAGATTCTGTCCCTCTCCCCCTCCCCCAGTCTTCCTCATTGTTCCTTCACATATTGGTGGGATTTTTCTTTAGGGCTTTTTTTTTGCCTCTTTTTTTGCTCATAATACCAGCAGCAGAACCAAGTAAAATGTGTGGTGCAACTGCAGGTTTTGTTGGCTGCGAGGTACAGTTGCAGTGCAAGTCTTGATTAAAATTATGAGTTCTGAGGTCAGAGCATAATTTTTTGATGCTAAGAACTATGTCCAATTTAGATTAGTTTTTATGTAGTCACAAAAAGTGAATTTTTTTATTTTGACCTTTGGACATACGGTTTCTAAGCTGAACACCTCAACTCAAATATTGCAACCCCCTGAATGCTTTATGGCACTAACACTGAGAGGAGTGGTCCTTCCCAGCCCTGTCTGCTCATTCCTGCCCCGGCACCATCCCCCATTGTGCTGACACAAGCATTCATGAGACTACACAGTGAACTAAATTGGGGAACTAATCCATGTTAAAAGTAATCAGTTCTTTTTTGTAGCTCCTTGCCACGTGTCTGCGTAAAGGCTTTTGCTGCAAAAGGGAGGGAGTCACCCAGGGATGGGAACGAGCAGCAGAGGGAGGGGAGGGCTGCAGCTTTATTGTGGCCATGTCAAGTTGTGCTGATTTAAGAGAACTAATGGCACTGCCGTGTAAAGAATGGATGTGTTTAGAACTTCCCAATAAATCAGTCAAAAGAGCATCCCCTCGTGCCCAAAAGCCTCTATATCTTTTTCCATGTCTCGACTGAACCATATATTCTGCATTGTCTGTTTGAAGTAAAGGAACAAAGTGCTTCAGCATTGGATGGCTGAAATATGGCAAACAGGTAGTTAAAATTAAGCAGTTGCAGGCAGATGTGGTACCATGCTTGCAACATATCATGTTTTACACAAGGGTTTCACAAAGACTTTGAATGGAAAGGTGCAATTTAGACATTTAAGTGAGAGTTGTGTGCAAATGGAGCAGAGAGTTTGTTTGAAGAACAATTTAAGATCGTTTGGTCACAGACAGAATCATTCTGCATTCATACGTCAGAACAGAACGAACTGGTAAAGGGCACGTGTGAATTAGGCTCTTCCAAACACCAGAGTACTTGGCACTCTCTTAAAAAAGTGCTTTAATACTGTTCTGTTTATGTGAAAATTCTTCATAATTCTTGGAGGGAAATAAAACAAAAACTTTATAAAACTGGAACGACTCTTCTGTGAGTCACCTTCTGAGTCTTGGACTCTCATCAATTCATCGTGCTTCCATCTGCAGGGCTAAATGTGTAATATGGTAGTGAAGAAATGTTATTACCTGGGAACGCAGAAGTGGAAATCCTCTCATACTGAGGCAGTGTCTGCCCCTTTGAAGCTTCTATGTGATGATTTTTCTGACTTTTGTGGGTACCTGAAGTTCCAGATAAGTAAGCTGCTACAGTCAGGAAGCTTCTATCCAGCTCTTTGTAGTAATCCTCCTTGGCTCTTAATTTTCATGTTGCCAAAAATTCACGTATGTGACAGCAAGAAATAGGAAAAGAGGATGAAAATGTCAGTTTCTCATTAATATTTCAAGCCCAGGCTGAGCTTCATGGGACAAATAGGTCCTACAACTTTGTTCCTGCCAGTTCCTCTGTTCCATCCAGTTTGCAGCTTTCTATAATGTGGAACTGGGCAATCCAATCATGCATCGCTCCCTGCTTCTATAATAACTCCTGGTCTGCGATATGTTCGTTTTGTAGAGTTATCTGCTTATCTATTCTGTCTGTCACCCCTTCAGTAGAATCACGAGTGTCAGAGGCATTAAGTCACCGAGATTTTTTGCAGAAGGGATTGGGAGTGGAGATAGAAGCAGGAGCACCATGTGTCTCATTTCAGCTTTTGAACAGATTCAGCTGCTGAGGAATAGACACAAATGACTTTAGGTATCTGTTTCTTTTTTGAACTTTTTGTGTTTTCTTCTACTGTCTGCTCGAGGTTTGTGATCAAAGAGAAAATCGTGTGAAAACATCTGTGGCCCTGCTGTTTGGAGTTGTTACTTCTATTCCTTTATGAAATCCGAAATGTTAAATCTTGCATTGTGCAACTAATGATGCGTTCCTAACACAAGGACCGTTACTTATCACCTAATTATTATTATTATTATTGTCTTTTAAAATAATGTTCAGGAAGATAAGGAGATAATTTGCTCTTCAATAAATTCACATTTTTTAAACCAAAACATTTAAAAAAATGTTGATTGCATAGATGAGGACTAGGATCAAACTCAAACCTGGGAGAACTGAGAGGGAAGTGAAAAATAAACTGGAGAGAAAGCTTTAATCACATAAAGAGGAAACTTTAGAAGCCTGAAGTTATTAAGTAAAGCCTAATGCCAAGCTGAATTCACTTGATCATTTTTGATCTTCCATATCAATTATTCCTAGCCAGAAGATGGAGTTAGAACACTTTTATAATGTCAAATAAACAATTTTAGGGCTTTATTTATTTGGTAGTGATTTTACATGGTAATGTGTTCCAGACAACAGGGTGTGTGAAGTATGAAAGATGTGCAGGGTCCTTTGTCACTGGAATTCCCAGAATATCATAGAATCAGGGAATGGCTGGGTTGGAAGATCGGCTCATTCCATCCCCGCCCTGCCATGAGCAGGGACATCTCCCACTAGACCAAGGTGCTCAGTGCCCCATCCAACCTGGCCTTGAACACTTCCAGGAATGTGCTCTGTAAGGTCTTGTTGGCAGAAATATGCTGAGGAGCTGAAATAGAACAAAGACTTTTCAACTGAAAACACGATTAGAAATATTTTGTAAGAAATAGTTGAGGAGAATTATTCATTGACCCAGGCAGTTTGGCAAACACTTTGAAGAGTGTGGCTCTTAGCAGTCATCCACTACAATGACTGCAAAGAGGTATAAATGACCCTATAACATCTCAAGGAAAGGGGCACAGTGACTCCTCTTTGTGGTGGCCCTAAACCAGCTGTAGGTAATGTTGCCAATGGTACAGTACACCGTGAAATCTGCTCAGGAAATTGGGTGAGCATGGGCGGATATTTTGTGCTGAATTCCATTCTGCCATCAATCTTTTTGAAAAGTTAAATATTTGGAAAAGTAGCCCACAAGACTTTAAATATTTTGCCAAAACTCCTTGTCATGGCTGAAGAACTGTCAAAAGTTGAATGCTCTGTGAATTTAGCCAAAGTTTCCTGTACATGGTCAGTGCCATCAGGAATATAACCCCAGGCTAGATCAGGCAATTTTAATCTGATTTCCCTGCTTTATTTTTTAAGCCTCACTGGAGGCATCCAGTCAAAAAACTGTCTTTCTTATATTTTACAGGCTTGGTTCCCAATGCAAATGTCCTGTGTGCAGATTTTAATTAATTAATTAGCTTGGTTACAGCCCTATGTGAGTCGAGGAAAAGTAAAGGTCACCCTTTTATCTATTGGTCAGAAACAAGCATCAAACAGAAGCGATTTCAGACTCTCTTAAGTGTTTGCTTTGGTATTTGGTATTATTAATACCAAAAGTTATGTATTATATGGCTTGATTCACAATAAGGTTACAGATTTTTTTTTGCTTTGTTAAAATGTTAAAAAAAGCTATCATGGATTTGTATTTTTTAGGTTTCATTATGTAAAAAAGAGTTTTAGTCTCTCTTTTCTTGGAACACTTGTAAAGGATTCTTATTTGGACAAAATGCTTGAAGACAGTACTTTTAGGAGACAATATTTTGTCAGAAAATTTCAACTAAGTATGCAAAATGTTTCAAATTTTCAAGATGAAAATTAGGAATACTGAGATGATAATTAATACCACTCATTCCACAGCTTCTTGTAAGTGCTTTGTGTAGCTTTATTGGTTTTATTTGACTGAAGAATTGCTGCATTCTGCTGTGCTGGTTACTGGGTAATGATTGTTAGAACGCTTACTTTGAAGCTTAAATTAAAAAAAAATCCTTATGCCCCAAAATTCTAAAATTTTATAAAAAGAAAAAAAGAAAATTAGAACCTCCAACGTTCACAGAAGGGACCTGCTTTCCCCACCCCGTTTTCAGATCTGTTTATTTAATGACTGAACCATTTTGATGTCTAAATATTGTAAAACTCCCTGTATTTTTCACACTGAAGTCTCGTAACTTCAGGGCAGCTACACAACTTTTTATGTTAGTAAAATTGCCAAAGTCAAAAATATAATAAAAAATAATTGAAATTAAATAACGTCTTTTGCATTTTGGCATTTAAACCATACTGCTTAGTATTCTGACTCGTTTGATAACCGATGTGAACCGTACAGGATGTCTTTGTTTAAGCAGTTGTAATAATTTTTAATAACCACTCATACACACTGAGAAACTGCATTTTCTAGTTCGCAAAGTAGTAGCTCATTTTCTGTGGCCTGAGGCAATTAATTAAAACTGTTTCAGTGCGAAAGTGGGAGTCAACATTGTTTAAACATAGTAATGTGACTCAGTCTTATGGTGTTAGTAAGTTTGAAGTTTCTACATCAGTTGTTTTCAAGCACCAATATAGATTTTTTTTCATTGAAGAAAAATTAATTGAACTGTTTGATTCAGCATTTCTTTTATAAGTAGCTTTTTCTAGTCTTAACCAACTAATTTTTGTGAACTCTCAAGCTGAGTTTCCTCTGAACATCTTTCATGATTGAAGCTTTAGTCCTAAACTTGCACTGATTCTTGAAATCATAGCCCTTTCAAGAAGCTAAAGCATAAATGTGTCCCTAAAGTTTATGATACAAGACAAAAAGTCTTCAAGAAATAGTTTCCTGTTTCCTATTTTATTTTCCTGTTAAATTCTAATAAAAGACATTGTCCTGTCGGGTCACAACAACCCCCTGCAGCGTGACGGGATGGGGGAAGAGTGGCTGGAAAAGTGTCTGTCAGAAAAGGACCTGGAAGTGCTGGTTGACAGATGCTGAACATGAGCCAGCAGTGCCCAGGTGGCCAAGAGGGCCAAAGGCATCCTGGTCTGTATCAGGAATAGTGTGACCAGCAGGACCAGGGGAGTGACTGTCCCTCTGTACTGGGCACTGGTGAGGCCACACCTCGAGTGCTGTGTCCAGTTCTGGGCCTCTCTGTTCAGGAAGGACATTGAGGGGCTGGAGCACGTCCAGAGAATGGAGCTGGGGAAGGGTCTGGAGCACAAGTTCTGTGAGGAGCAGCTGAGGGAGCTGGGGGTGCTCAGCCTGGAGAAAAGGAGGCTGAGGGGAGACCTTATCGCTCTCTACATCTGCCTGAAAGGAGGTGGTAGCCACGTGAGGGTCCATCTCTTCTTCCAGGCAGCCAGCAAAAGGATGAGAGGAGATGGCCTCAAGTTACCCTAGGAGAGGTTTAGATTGGATATAAGGAAAAATATTTTCATGGACAGGGTTTTAAAGCATTGGAACAGGCTGTCCAGGGAAGCAGTGCAGACATCATCCCTGGAAGTGTTCAAAAAACATGTGGTTAGGGTACTTGAGAACATGGTTTAATGGTGAACGTGGTGGTAGTGCTAAACCCAGTTGGACTTGATGATCTTAAAGTTCTTTCCCAACCTTAAAAAGTCTATGATTCTGTAATTGTATCTGGACTTGGTAAAGAATTTTTGTTCCCTTACCACAGATGTCTGTTTTCCAGGTTGTCTCTGAAGTGGCTGTTCTGACCTTCTATTTGGATGTACTTCTCTAGGGTGATTTATTTGGGATATAACCTTCTATTGAATTATGACCTCAATGTAAATGTGGACAAATTTATATATGTACACTTAGTGTATGTGTGCACACATTGGAGTTTACTTCAAATTCCTTTCTGTCATGCAATCATTCATAAAATCATAGAATGGTTTGGGTTGGAAGGGACCTTAATGTTCTAGTTCCACCTCCCTGCCATGGGCAGGGACACCTTCTGCTAGAGCAGGTTGTTCAGGGCCTCATCCAGTGTGGCCTTGAACACTTCCAGCTTCTCTGGGCAACCTATTCCAGTGCCTCACCACCGTACAGCAAAAAATTTCTTCCAAATATGTATTCTAAACCTGCCATCTTCCCCTGTCCTGTCACAACAGTTCCTGATGGAGTCGCTCCCTGGCTTTCCTGTAGGCCCCTGTCAGATACTGGAGGGCTGCTGTGAGGTCTCCATGCAACCTTCTCTTCTCCAGGCTGAACAGCCTCAACTTTGTCAGCCTGAACAGCCTTTGTCATCCTTAGTATCTTTGAAATCATTGCTTATTTCAGTGAAATTTGGCAGAGGATAAACATCCAACTCCAAGTGGCCAGGTAACCCGTTCCTAAGACAAAACTTCCAAGGATTTCATCATTTGTGCTCCTCACAGAGGTACTTACCCCTTTTACTGAAAAAGTGTGTTTATTGTCCTGATACTCCTTGTTGAGATGTTTTTTCAAATTTTGGGAAGATGGTTTTCTGCGTAGCGAAACATGGCAGCGCATTTCCTGTGATCTCATAGGACTTAGTGTGTTGCTCTTCAGTCTTTACCAGTTATGGAAACGAGCTGTCTAGCAATGACAGCTCCAAGATAAATGAAATGCTGACTTATTTATTGGCTAATTTTTTTCATGCTCTGTGCCTTCCTTGCAGAGACTTACAACTTCTTTTTCAGTGCAGTAGGCTACTAGGTAGAAATGGCAATGGCCATTCTTTGGAGGAGGAGCTCCAACAAGTTCTGACCTGGCATGAGGCCTGATTCACTGCCGCTGCTGGAATGCGAAAGCAAGTTGTCTCATTGGTATTTTATTTTGTGTTGCATCTATTCAGAAATAAAAGGATAGGTCACAGTCTGTTCTTGTGGAGCCCTGAGTAGCAAAATGGACAAAGAAGCAAAGAAGCTTGCTTTTCAAGCAAAAGATGAGTTTTCATGGAATTTCTTTTCACCAAATGACCAGAAAGCGTGAAGATTTATTAACGTTGATCACCACTCCTTTTCCTCAGTCTTTTCTGATGCTCAGAGTTATTTCTCCCCGCTCTAAGAAATGGAACTTATGTGTTTGTGAAGAATGTTTCTCATTGTATCTCCAAATTCACGTTTTGTTTGCAGATAAGATGGTTTTTATGTTTATAGTTTATTCCATTGCTCATATGCGTGTGTCATCTGTTTAGGCAGTGAGGTGATGTTTTGGTTTGTTTTAAAATTAACTAGCTAACATTTACAAAGCAGAGGGTGAAGAAGGAAAAGACACTTACTTAAAACTTGGCCATTTCCAAGACCAGTTATTAGAAGGACAAAATTAATCTCCCAGTAAGTAAGTCTTACCTCTTTGTGGGTCACAAAGCTGGCATTGTGGGAGCATGATTCTGACTAGAATTCTGTGCAGTGTGTGCTTAGTGCATAGGCTGCATTTTTTTGGTAACAACTGGACATTTGTTTCTGGCTCTTTCCTTCCTATCCCAGGTCATATTTAAAAAATTATCCAGGTGGATTCTGAAAGTCTCTGTTTGGGAGGTTTACCAGCAGTGGGACTTGGGAGAACAGAGTCTCCTGCTGCTGCTGTCCATGGAAGCACGGTCGAACTGTGTTCTAGCCCCTCGAAAACGCTCAAAGCACAGCCGTGTGAACAGCAAGTTGTTCCCTTCAGCACCTTGATTGGTTCCAGAGACAGCAGCAGAAAAGCGATGCTTTGTTTTCCAAGGGTAGTAGAAGAATGGCAACTCAGTTTTCAGCTGTCATGATGAGAGGTATGATGGGAAGTAAATTCAGAATTCTGGAAAAGTTGACTTAGAGCCCAGGTACAGGCGTGTAAATCAGAAAGCAAGCTGAGGCAATTTCTGAACTCGACCGGAATCAATGAGTAAGGCATTGCTGAGTTTAGCAGAGCCATTCTTTTCTTCAGATCTCTCTGCTCACTTCCAGATAAACTACTTAGACCTTTGGATGGTGTTGAAATGTTTCAGTTTGGGATCAGATAGCTATTCTTGGCCCAAATTACCTCTGGGCTTTATCCAGAGACAATATTCTTTAGGGGTGCATTGGAATCACAGAGCTTTCTCCCACTCCTGGTAGAAGACCAGAAAATACTGAGATGAATAAAGTCAGTCATTATCTGTTTCAGATCAAGTTGGTTTTACTTGCTCCTTTTGCTTGTTTTGGTTTTAGAGAATTGGTAAAACTGTTTGCATGTCAGGAAGTAAGTATTTAAAAAGAGAAGTTTACCCCTGTTTACTGCCTTTGCTATAGTTTTTCCACTTTGCATATGGATGATGGGGGTTTTTTTATGGTGGAGTGAAGGGGGGATGTTCCTGATTTTGAACTCTTCCATTTGATATAACATATATTCCAGTTAGCCTTCTTAAATTTATGGGAATGCTTATATTAGGCAGACTGTGTTCTCTTTCCATGCAGGTTTGTTTTTTTTTTTTTTTTTGTATTGGAGATGTGTGCAGCAAAAAACTGTGATAAATACACACACAACCTCTCAGGTCTGAGTAAATAATTACAGTCCAGGGGTTGAGAGGCACTGTTGAATGTGGGATTTCATATTGGATATCTGTCAAAAGAATGCGAAAATAAGCATTCTGGGTTTTGTAATATCGACTCAGATTATTCCGTGTTCTTCTCTGCTGTGTCCTTTTTTTTGGCCACTCGAGTTTTAGCTTCTTCCTTCATGTTTTCTCAGAGCCAGCAGGAGGAATGCGAGCACACAGGATACAGACTCCCTCTGTTATGATGTCTAACATTACAGTGCATTCCTATTAGGCCCAGCTCTGATGAGAAAACTGCTTCATTTCCATAGACTGAAGCTGGAGAGTGCTTAATAGAGGTATAATACATGTATCTAGCATGTATTGCCATTTTATGGCATTTTAAATGCCATTTTTTAAACTCGTATAGATTATGCAATTATTCTTAGGTGGTTAGAAACTTTATAGGATGTTGTTACAGAATGCAAGGTATCAGGCTACTCAGAATTTGGGCTTTACTTGTAAATTACACTAGGCTAATAAATAAGCCTGTTCGTACAGTTTTCACACACATCTTTTAAAATTAAAACTCTGTAACTGTAAATGCAGGTTAATTGGGGTGTTGTCTCAAACAGCTTTGCATCTGTGTAGTTTTATGTTGTTTATCTTTCAGGGTCCTCTAAATATTTTTCCTACTGAGTTATTTAAAATACAGCACTTCTAAGTTCCTTAAATACTGGACTTCTTAAACAGTTGACTACTTAGAAAATAGTGATGGGATGATTATTTCTATTGGTGCAGGTTGTTTTGTGAGATCTATTGTTTTCTTGCTGTGGGAACAACAGGGCTTTGTCCCTGTAAACAGTTACCCAATAAAGTTGTTACCGGATTTGAATTTTCATTTACAGATTATACAGAAGTGAAAGAAGCTCAAAGCTTACATTCCAAACTGACGAAACCGACAACTACTTTTTAAATTTGTTTCTGGGCAGAGTGAAAATTGCACCATTGAAAATATAAAACCCAAATCTACTGCTCTAGGTATTCACCAAAAGATACTTGAGCAGATAAAAATTCTTTGAAAGCCCTGTGAATTTTTCAAGAAGCTCTTTTGTAGCTTACATTTATAAATTTGTATCTCTTTCCCTGAAGCTCTGGTGAGCCCTGCATACTTCATTCTTTTTCAATTGTAAACATAGTTTCGGTACTACCACTTTTGCACCAAACGCGGTTCCTAAGCGACTGCTGACGTCAGTTGGTGCAGCACAAGAAGGTTTGTGTGTTTATCTGCTGTGGGCAGACTCTTAGAAAAGACGAAAGTATGTAACTAGATTAGACCAAAGAGATTACTGCTTTAAATAAGCATATGTACTGTTTGCAATGCCTTACTTCTTTTTTTTTTTTTCTGTTTTTAATGTATTTTATTTTGATTAGCAGTTGTATCTTCTGTTGCATATGCCCCAGTATTTCGTGTGCAGGAGATGATAAGGAGGGGTTTATATTCTCTTTGCTATTGCTTTAAAGGGGCAGCTGCTTTACTGCTTTTCTGCAGCACAGTTAGAATGAGAATTTAAAAGGAGCGTGTGTCATAGCGCGAAGCTTTCTCATACCTGATCTCGAGGTTAGAAACAGAACTGTTAGAAATGAAAGCAGGCTTGCAATTTCCAGTTTAAGTGAAACATATTTGCTTAGAGATTTTTGGCCAGAGTCTATACGTTTGGAAAAACTGGAATGATACTCTTGGAATATTTTACTGCATGCCTTTGTGTCAAATAGAGCTGGAGTGGAGCTGGCTAAAATACCTTTTCGAATTTTTTTTGTACTTGAATATACTTGCAGCACACCCACAATGGATAGAAATTACCTGTAGCAAAAACTCTTTGTATGAACATCTTTTTATAAAAGTGGTGGGACTGCAGTCATGGCAGGCCAAAAAGGGAAGCTTTTGCAGTAGTAGCACTGAATGGCATAATAAGGCAGGAAGAAAAACAACAAGCACAGAATCTCCTCTTCAGGTTGAAGGATAGAAGCAGCAACTTTCAGAACTAAATAAAAGCTAAGAGCAAGTGCTCCAAATAAATCAGATTAAAATAAAAAAAGGTGCCTGTGGGACATAGGAGGATATTAGCAAGCATAAAGGTGAAAAGGTCAGGCTGAATAAGGTCCCGTTTGGCAAGACCATCACCACAGCCACATTCAATCTCGAAGTCCTCATCTATCTTTTGTGTATCCTGTGCTATTATGTTGTGCTATCCACTCTTGCCTTGAGGACCTCCATGGCTGGAGACTGCCCAGCTTCTCTGGGCATTGTGCTTCACCTTGTCTCCCTGCTTGTGTGTCCTCACAGAGAGACGTTTTTTCCTTGCCTCTAGTCTGAACTCCTTGTTTCAACACTGCCTCTCGCCTTCCCAGTCTGCACCACAGAGCACAGCCTGGCTTTGTTGTTGCAATGGCCTCTTGTCAGACACTGGCAGGCTGCTGGTAAGTCCCCAAAAGCAAAAATCCATTGCTTCTCCAGCCTGGATGAGCCCAGCTCCCCCAGCCTCTCCTCACAGGGTAGGTTCTCCATTCCCTTTAATCATATATTCTTACCCTAAGATGGTTTTTTTTCAGCTTTCAATAGGAAAGGTAGAGTTAGGAAATTACATTTAATTCAGTAAACTGTCCTTAAACAAATGGTGAAGTTACTTGCGAGTTTCATTAGTGTTAAAACATAAAAATAGCTCAGATTGAGAGTTCATTTATCTTAGTATTCTGTCTCTAATCTCTGATCTTTGTCTAAGGTCAAGTTTAACATCTGTTCATAACAGTTAAATATCTTTTACATCCTTGGCTTGAAGATGTCATATTAAACAGACTTTTGGGGACAAAGGATGGGTTAGGACTTTTTCTGTCTGTCCAATGCACCTGCCTGTTACTGCAGTGTCTCTAGAAGCAGCACACCAAGGGAAAAATCAATAAAAACTATAATCACAAGTTGCTGCTTATCATCTTCCCGTCCATTGCAAGGGCTAATGTGCAATTAAATGCATTAAAGGTCATGGGGGAAAAGAAAGTAGCTGTAATCAGAAGCCAATGGAAGGATAAAAATATGATCACATATGATACTCTTCTTTCTTTTCTCCCGTACCACCTTCCTATACTCTCCCAACTTCCACCTGTTTTCAGCTCAGGGGACTTTCTGATGTGGTGTAGCTATTTAGTTGCAAGAGCTGTTCAGTCTCCTTTTCAATGTATGGACGTCTCCTCCTTTGTCCAGTTTTCCCTTGAACTCATTTGAACTCCTTGCATCCTTTGATAAGGCAGGTTACTTCCTACCTGTTGGGACAGAACTGTCTCTTTCTGGCTTGGACTAGCTTGTTCCTACCCCATGCTAATACCTTCTGTTTCTTGTGCAGTAAAAAAGCACTCTAATGTGTTTAACCTTCTGCTGACCAGTTCCTTGGGCAGAATTTGCAACAATCACGAGTTCACTGTAGCAATGACAATAACTGATTGGCTTAAAAATTATTTTAAGGTGCTTTAGAAACCCTCTTGACACATCAAACTTCGTGAGATTTTATATTCTGAATACATTGCAGTAATACACAGGTTTTCTGTTTCCTGAAGGTTAATAAGTATTTGCCATTAGGATTTTTTTGTCACAGGCTGATGCAGCTCAAAGTTCTGCCCAATGACAGCAGATGTTCTTGTGGAAAACCCCTGGAGACAGAAGAAGAGCAGAAAAATCCACTCATTGAGCTATGATACCATGCTATTACATTGGTTTCCCTTTGCAGGGGAATGTTGTTGATTTGGTGTTGTGAGATCAGTTGGAATTACCTCACCTGTCTTTACATAATTCCAGAGAAATGGGTGCACCTTGGACATAAAGTTTGGGTTTTTGCGAGTATTTGTACTTCTCTCGTTCACAGAGAGCAAATTTTCAACGATTTTGTAAAGAAATGGATTATTCAAAAAGTTATTCTTTCATTGCCACTGAGTTCAAAAAACAGTTGCAGCAGATCCCAAAGTACAGGTCTATAGACAGAAAAGGTCATTGTTTTCTTGTTTATTTTTTATGACTTGTGATCTTATAACAGCCCTATTTCAAAATGTTGCTCTGGGATTCTATAGAAAATAAATTTAAGTTCTATAATGATTCTTTTAAATGAAGCTCTTTAATTTGTTAAACAATTTAGGCAGTTACTGTAACCTCTTCTTGAATTAAGGGTATAAAAATATTAAAATTAAATTTTCAAGAACACCTAGGACTTAACCATAATTATTTAAAGTTGAGACAAAGCAACAGGCTTTTATTATATTTCTTAATTACAGTACAGCCTATAACAACCATTCTTGTCTCAGGTCTCTTAGTTACCATCCTGTGTGTTCTGTTAGTCTGTGAAACTGTAACTGGGCTCCAATCCAAAACCTGCTCTCTGTAGATTTGTAATAGACAAACTGAGAAGTATTTGTCTCTAGATTTGCAAGAATACCCATGCTGACTCTTTATAACTTTTTGATGACTTATTTGCTGGATTTTTTAAATAAGGAAATAGAATAATTTGGGAAGACGTGTTCGTTAGTATGAGATGCTGGAAATTAAATAATCTCCCACTGATAACTGGCTAACAGTGAGATTTTATTTTTGTTTATGCAAAGATTAGAAAAATATACATTTGATCTTTGATCCTGTAAATGTCCTCTTCAGAGATTTCATATGACTTTTGCTTTTATTCTAGATATAAAGCTGAGCACTTATAAAGCTTTTGTCTTCAGAAACACCTTGAAAGGCTAGGAGACTTCAACAGGTATACCTTAGGTTTGGTTAGCATGTGTTAGACAATTAGTAGGAAAGTTGGCTAATAGGGTGCATTTATAAAGTTACATATCAAATATATTTGTACATAAGTGCTGAAGACAATTTTTGTTTCTGTAGCCCTGAATAAACAGTTCTGTGAGGGAGAGTTCACATGTGGCTGCCAAAAATGGGGAAGGGTTTGTACGTAAGCTAGGTATGGCTGACAGAATTAGTTTCAGCTCAGTATGTTAATGCCTAGAGTAGTCCTTGGAGGCAATCGGGACACGTAGGCTTTATTTTGTGATTTCCTTTTGCCTTGTGCTTCTTTGGATACAGATGCATTAGTGTGGTGTTTCTCGAGCGGATTCACAGCATGTTTTGTGAAACATTAGTTATTCTCTCTCTGCTCTTGGTAGCTTTGCCTCATTGCCTTATTCCAGAAACTTACTGTTCTTCTCAGCCAAAAATTATGGGTTGTTTTATGTGTTGTACATCAGCTGTTCCCAAACTACCTGGGACGACCACCGGTTGTCATCCTACTTTGGGTCACAGCAGTTGCAAAGGGAATTCCATCCCTGGTGTAAAAGCTTAACTGCTCATTAACATTTGGAGTTCTAACCCGAGGAGAAATGAGGCTTGAAATGGAACTTATCACAAGGGAAATGAAATTGGCAACTACTCCAAGGTGAGACGGGGATACGGGATAACGTCTGTTCTTTCACAGAAAACATCTGCTATTGACACACTCTGACTCTGTGACCCCTCGAGGTTCCTTTCAAGCAGAATTATCCTGGAAGACCGTGCCTGTTGGTGTGAAGTTTTGTGTAGACACAGCTAACTAGTGCAGGTACTGCTGAGGGCATGTTTGCAGTAGCACATAATTCTTCTCAGGCTGTGAATCCTGGGAAAGGAGCTGAGCAAATATTTAAGTATTGAGTCAATGTTGAACTCCAGCCACTCAGTGGCTACTGAGCTAGTACTGCCTGAGCTTTTTAGCTTATAGTTCTCTAGTTTTCTACCATGCTCCTTGCTAGCTTCATGAATGAGCTAGAAACATCTCAGTACCTTCGATGACTGCTCATAACTCTTCTGTCATTGTAGAAATAGGCCGTATTTCACTACATATCCCATCTTTCTGTTCATGGGATTAAACTTGCAAAAAACCAGAGATTCTTATTGCTTTAACCAGGACCTGCAACAGTCTGTTAGCTCACTGTGTTAGTGTAAACTTATCAGCACATATTAAATCTGTGTTTCAGAAGGTGGTGGGAGCAGACTAAGTGTTTAGTGTTCTGAAAGAGGCATTTTAGATGCCTTTAACATTTTCTCATTCTGTAGCACAGCAGTCATAGCAACTGTGTGTTCAAGTCACATTGTGCCTTTAAATATCATCGAAACCTGTAAACTTCTGATAATACAGCACAAACTTCTAGTAGCTCTGATGTTTAACTCTGCATTTTGATTAAATCTTGTGAATTTTGGAGGAAAATGTGCATATGCTTTAACTCTGTGTTGCAATGCCCTCTGACTGCAGTATTAGGTGCCTTTAATGTCAATGACTGACTTCTTCAAAAATTAAACATCTTGTGGATATCTTTAATTTAGTTCTCTTATCCCTGTCCTGGTGTGAAACTTGTGTTGATTTTGGATGCTGCTGTTTAAGGTTGCTGTAGGAAGTCACGATAGAATGAGCTGTGAAGTATACTTTGCTTAACAGCATAAATCTGTGCCTTCCTTTAAATGTTCTGTATAGAACTGTCAGAAGTTTGCACCTCTTAAACCGGAGAAGGAAGTGAGACCGTATGAGTCTTGTCCTTCACTGCATACAAAGTATGTAATACAGAATGAATCAACTGCACTCCTGCAGCTTTTCACAGAAACCACCCCTGTGGCCCCCCTGCTGCCAAAACCTTGCCACACAAACACAGGTCCTGCTGGAAGCCATTCTCTTCCGTTAGAAGGGAGCACCGACCTCTCTTTTGAGACTTGGATTTTTTGATGCTTGTTAATATCTTCATTATTATAAGGGTTGAAGCAGCTGTTTGATGGACTAGACCACTAAGAGATTTTTACTAAGCACTCTGTAACATAAAAAATTGCTTCTAAGCTCTGTAATAAATCCTCATTGCATCAGTAGTACGCTAGATTTATGTTACAGGATTAAAAAAGTTGAATAGTCCCTTACACCAGCCTTTATTCAGAAAGTTAGAAATTAAGAGTGATATTATGGGTAGAAATAACACACTAGCATAGTTTGAGCCTGAAAAAAATAAAGAACACTATTGCCATTTTTTACAGGTTGGCTTTCATGTTTAATTAAGAATAGTGAAAATCTCACAAGTCTAAAGAATCCAGATTATTATAAATTGTTGGAGGTAGAGTGAGTTGGAGGCAATATCAATATTAATTTTATCTGAAGATTTTTTCTCCCCTCAGAGGTCTTGCATTTTGTGGTACCTTAAAAAATCTAAAACTACATGAATTAAATATATCTTTATGTCGATTGTGCAGATTTTGCGGGAGGGTGGGGTGCTCAGATGAAATGTTTAGATAACATCAATGATTGTTTATTGGAGCAGCCAACCAGAAAAGGAAACACAACTGTTAACTTCTTCCTGAGGAATAGATTTAGGACCTCCTTCAAAACAGCAATCAGAGAACATTTCTATACTAATGAATGCAGTGTCAATGATCATTCAGAATTCATGCTGGACCAGTGGAAGGCAAAATATCTGTTACACCTGGGCTCAGAAAAACTTGTAAAATAAAAGGGGAAAGTAAATGAAGTAGAATCCCTGCAGGCAGCATCGGGACTGTTCCAAGACATCAAACTGGAAACTTGAGACAAATGCATGCCATCTATCAGAGCAGGATGTAAAGATAAAAAGACAAATGCCATGATTAAAGAGGATGCTGAAAAGGGCTCGTAGGAAAAAGTAAGTATTCTTAAAATAATTGTATTTAGACAGACAGAATAAATGTAATGGTTCAAGGCACATCAAAAATATTCTGAAGACCAACTTGTAGAAAATATATTAAAAAATTAATAGTATTAAAAAATTAATAGTATTTGTACAAATGCATAGAAGATTGAAGCCTCCTAGAATGCCTATAGGACTGGAGGGCTCTCAGAAACAGGAGGAGCCATCTGTGCAAGATGAGGCCACAGCAGGCAAAGAAAATATTCTTTTTGATAAAGTTCATTGTGGGAGAATCTGGAGAAGATGCCTATGCTGGAAATTTACAGGCAATGTTTCAGAGGCTTTAAGTCAAATTTAAGTGTTGCAAAATACATTTGCTAACAGAAGAACAGCAAACTCTCAGGACCAGATAGTGCACGCCCAGGGTTCTCAAGACACTTGAGGAAAAACCACCCAAACTGATGAATGTAATGTGCAGCTTTTTACTTAAATTTGATTAGGTCCCTGTTGGCTGCAAGTTGGCCAATGCGAGTCATTTAATGAAAGTTTCCAAGAAAGCACTAAAGAACAGTTGGCCAATAATTACGACTTTCATAGCAGGCAAATTGGTAGAAATCATAACAAATATTAAATGACTCACTTCAGAGAAAGACGTTTTGGGGAAGAATCAACACTGCTTTTGTGGGTCTTGCTTGTGAGAATCTTTTGAAGGAACTGCAAGTTTGTAAATAATAAAGATCCGTCTGCTACAGTCTGCGTGGGTTTCTAAAAGATTGTGCACCCTCCACTTTGTCACCTGACTTACCAGTTATCAGGAATGTGAGGAGCTGGAAGAATGTGGTTGGATTGGAATGCCAAAGAGAGGGGCAGCTGGTGTGTGACGGCAAGTATTACAGGGTACACAGTAGGTACAGGAGTTGCTTTTACTTATTGCATTTTGTTGGTATGAATGCATGGAATCCCTCTTGAGTAACTCAAAACACAAGTATGTAAAGCTCAGTTTTATGTGATGCTGTGGATCATGAAAATGTAAGACCTGGCCTGAACATAGATGTATTTGAGTAGGTATTTGTACAGTTTGTTGTTTAGCTGTGCACATAGGAGATCACATTTGTTAGGTTAGATAAAGCATTCTGAAGTGAAGTCAAGCTTCTGTTAAGCCTGTCTAGCCAAAATTGATTAGTCAATTGATTTCTAAATTATAATCTAATTTGTCTTTGCCTCCCTTTGGCAAACTGAAAGCTACTAAATTGACACATAGACTAAACTTACCTTTTTATTTCTTTCTTTTTCCACCATTGGTTTGAATATTATCTCAAAGTCCTCTGTTGTAGGACAAGACTGGAAGTTGAAGAGAATTGGCCTTTGTGGCAAGGATGTGCGGGCTGTTGTCTTTCTGAAATTCTGCTCTCAGATTAGCCATTTTTTTAAAAAAATGGTATTTTGCATATTCTCCATTTCCTTTTATTTTCCTAGCACAGTACCTGGAGATTTCATCACAATGTGTGTGATCTGATCTGAAGTGGACTTGGCCTGTAGTTTCTTCTCTGAGCTTGGCCTGTGCTCCAGAACTGAACAGGAGAACGGTTCCCTCTGCGCTTTGTCTCTCCCTTGCCTTGTCTTGCCTGATTTGATTGCAGTAGGGATAAGAACGGGGTGTGGGTGTGGAGAAGAAAATAAATCCAATGTTTTGGCAAGCAGAGGGGAAGAAGTTGGGGCTGAAGGAGAGGAGGCTCAAATGGTGATTTGAGCTTGAATGAGGGTGGGATAGTTTTCTGTCTGGAGTAATGAGATTGACATGCTAGACAAGGAGGTTTTGGTGAGAAGCTTGGGAAGTAAACATACCTGGAGATACCCGAAGAATGAAACTGGAATAAGGAGGGATGGGGTGGGTCTGGATTAATGCTGAATGGATGGGGCTGTAAATCTTTTATTTGAGAGAACATGCAGAAATTTGAGCCTGTTGAGGAACATCGGGAGCCTGGATGACACCAGGATCCTCTGCTGCAAGAGCTCCTGAGAAAGGCTCTCGGTGCTCTCCAATACTCACCTGAGGAAGAAACAATAACCTGACTTCTGCCATTCCCTGCTCCAATTGGACAGATCTGTTGGCTTATCACTCCATCAGTGTGATGACAAATGGTGGAATTTGAGAGTTTTGGTGTGCCTTGAGAACAATTAGGAAGCAGCAATGAAAAAAGTTAAAATGGGCTGTGTTTCTGAAAGATTTAAAAAATTAAATAAGTAAAAGTGCCTATGACTTCAAAATATATAATTCCATACCCTTCTTCTGTCCCCTTCTTCCCTCCAAATCTTGAAATTTGTGGTACATTACAGTGAGCAGTGAGAGATCTGTTTTGTTTTGTTTTCTCACAGTAGCTCCCAGTTCTCGGTGACCCCAAGTAAATGTAAAAACTTGAGCTGGAGATCAGAAAAAAAGGACAAATGTAGATAAGCTTGAGACACTTGCACATTATTCTGGAGAACTGAGTTTTGTTCTGACTTTGTCACTGAAATTTCTTTGTGTGTGTGAGATTGACGTGTCACTAAAATCTTATTATTCCCAAGTGGTTCCTAACTGCATGTGTGTGTTTCAGTTTTGTTATGTGTTAGGTTTGTGTTTTGTGACTGTGGGTCTGTTTTGCAGTAACAGGAACCATTCCTTGCTGTAACTGAAGTCCATCAATCCTACTTTGAGTGACTGAAGTCTAAGCTGTGGTGAAAGAAACTGAACAATCAGTTAGACATCCAAATTTAGCAAGATTATTTTGATTTTTTTTTTTTAATCTGAGGTACTGATCAGTAAAGTACTGCAATATTTTGCAAGCATTTTGTTACTAACTTTGCAAGAATGTGTGTGAATATTCAGGTGTTATCGTGGGATAACTAACCAAATGCAGAGGAAGTGAAAAGAAAAATGGTTTGAGCAGTTTTTGAACTGTAGTCAGCACTTTTGGGGCTGTACACTGAACAACAAAGCAGCAGAGCACTGTCTTCTTTCTGTGGACCTGATCTGTTGTTTTTCAAGTGTGACAGCTCACACTTGCTATAATCCTTGCTGGCAGACAAAATTTCTGCCTCATTTGCTCACATGAAAGTTCCTTAAAACGAAGTCTTAGTGTTTCGACACTGAGAGTGTTTGTGCTTCTATTTAGGCACACACATTAGCATGATGTTTCCCAAACATAATCATTGCACCAAACTCGAGGCTACCTTATGTGACTGAGAACTTCAGAGACACATTTTCTCCTTGGAATTTTGACCAACGCTTTCCATTTGCTGGAATAAGTGATGACGAACTACTCGCAGGCATCACCAAAAAGGAATGTGACAGCTCATTAATTGTTCTGCTGCAACAGAACAAGTTCTGTCAGTCGTGAATCGAAATCTCTGTAAATAACACATCAGCACGTGGCAGTTGGTACTGTGATTCTAAAGCATTACCTGCAATATTTTTAGTGTCTAGAACACTGTGAGTGCTGCTTATGTACTATACAACTTCATTGCAAATCTATATATAAGTACATATGTATTTTATACAATCTGTATTATAGGCTATAGGGGGTTTTTATATATTTCAATTCAAATATTGGAGTTTTAAGTGCAGTAAAGCATGTGATGCATTTAAGAAACCTGCATTTATGCTTTGCAGTTTTGCCTGAAATGTTGCCATACTAATAGCCCTCAATTCTCTTCCATTGCACAGGGTTATCATAAAACCTTTCCTTTTCCAGCAATCGCTTTTCTCTTTTCCAGGTACAACCTGGGGGGTGTGTTCAGAGAAAATAATCAGTGTTGGTAATTAAAGATATGCAGTAAATTCTGTAGTCCATGAGACTTTTTAAGAGCTATGCCTTGTTTTGTTTCAGAGTTGAAGGTATGGTGAGAGGGGATCATTTTGTGGTTGCAAATACTGAATGGCAAAGAATCTTTGCCTGATACAGCATTGTTATGATGATGACCAGTCTATTTCAGTTGTCTTTCTGTCTTTGTCTTTAAAATATTTATCGTAATGCTTTCATCTGTCTTGGAGAAGATTTTTTTTTAAATATCATCATAAAAAACACATTAGAAAATTAATCTGCATCGCAGTCTGGAAGGTTTACGGTAAGGAACACATGAGGTCACACTAAAAGTGTGGAATAGAAAGGAATGCTGAATTGTTTCCTTACTCCAAAATGGTCTAAGTTAACCTTTTATCCCATGATCATGCAGCTGTGTGGGTGGGTGTGTTGCTATGGCTTGGCTGGTTTATGGTACATCAGCTGTTCTGCAGTAATTGCCCGTGGATTTGCTTTTATTTCCAGTGCAGTGAGACACTCCCGGTGCGTTATCTCTGAGGGATGATGACTTGAAACGTTTTGGTTTTTAAAAAGAGTAAGATGCTTCTGTTGGAGCATTTGAAAAGCAGCAGCTCGAGCCACACTAATGGTCCAATGGTTGTGTCTGAGGGGCCCTCATGCTTAGGAAAATGTCCCCGAGAGCTGGGGTAGAGTCACCTCCGTGTGAAACTGCAGCAATCCTCATGTCTTGAGTCAGGCACTGTCACCCTGCTTCCACCATTTGAGGAACCTGGTAATTCACATTTCCTAGAATTAAGAGGAATATATATTCAGAATTTGGGATTCATCATGTTGCTTCAAAAGTTTATTTTAATTTCAGTGCTTTTATTGCTTTATTCATAACTTCCCGGTGTTTACTTTGCACTTTCTTTACAATACTCAAAAAAAATTTGAGCTACAGCACATGTAAGACTGTTAAATGGGTTGATTTAATTTTAATTGCAACATTAATATTAGGAATCTCAGCATTTCTCTTTGGTTTGATTAAAGGTTCAGTTAACAATTTCTAGCCTGTTGATTTGATCCAATAGTTTCACAGTGTCACAGGTGACTGAGTTTTACACAGATGATAAAAGTCTCTTGAGATATGTATATTTATTTTAAGATTTCATCATTTGACATGTGTTCTGAAGATTTAGGTTAAAATTGATGAAGTCCAATGAATATCTAGTTGAAAAGCTGTCTCTGCTTCTGTGGAAGGCAATTTCTGTCATTTACTCCACTGCCCTCTTAAGGTTTTTTAAACTGTGAGAAACCATCTCACAGCTTTTCCTGCCTACATCAGTGTAGACTCTGCTCTTCAGAATGACAGCTTGTGTCTGCTCACTGTGCACGATGCTGATTTTTCAGCAGTTTGACTTCTTTTCCTTTCCTACCAGCCTGTAGCAATTTGGTTCAACATTTCCATGTTAATAATATCAGAGAAGTCAAATTTGCATCTTTTACCCCCAGTAATGGTTTTGTATACAGACTGAGGATGTTCTGGGAGGGCAACTCATGAATATAAATAGTCCCATTTTACAAGTATTTTGCCAAGGTCAGTGGGAGAGAGGAGGGGGGTCAGAAGTAGCTCCTTAGTCACAATCACATCTGGAGCTGAAACAGACTCTTTCTTTGTCTGTAGAAATTTGGCAATGTCTTAGGGTTGCCAGAGTTTAGATGCTAAAATCCGGGACCATGTCAGAGAACTAAACTGTGCATACATAGATTAACTGTGCACGGAAAGTACAATTTATCTGCATAATAACCACTTTTTCTGGATGCCTCGATTCCTGTGTGTTGGGAAAAACAACAGTAACTACAGAAATGCGGGAAAAGCCATATCATAAAGGCTTTTCACAAGGCTTTAGATTTGGCCACTAGAACATAACTTCTTCATTATACAGGACATCTGGCAATCCTATGGGGTTCAGTCTGCATTTTTCCTTCATCACAGAAGAAATATTAATGCAGCAGCAGGAGTATTCCTTGGATATAGTGATTATTGTTCAGGATAGCAATACTGGCACTAGGTTTTGACCTCTAAACTTGTTTCTGCTTGGCAGTGGCTTTTGGTATTGTCCAAGTGCAGACTGGTGTCTTCTCAAAGGAAAAATATTTTTGTTTTCTCTTATCTGTCAATCTGTCCACTTAAGTAGCCTTTGCTATCATAATATTATAAAATGCAACTCACAAGTTGTCTCTGAGTGGGGAAAAAAAAAAGCCTGTCTGCAAGTTCCAAAGAGGGTGGTGCTTATGTGATTCCCTTTTGCACTTTCTCAGCTTAATCCTGGATTTTAAGGAAGATGTTTTGGGAATTTAGGCTCTTCAGGGGAAGAAGGCACAGGTTGTTTTCAAAAACAAATAATTAGGAACTCAAGATGACCAAAAGTTTATAATATTGCCACAAAACCCACCACAGTCAAGGGGCAGAGCGGGTGGCAGTTCGTAGAAAGTGTCTTCCAGACAAAATAGTCTCCTTAAAAAAAATTTTTCTTCTGTATACAATGTGTCAGGCTGATGTAGTGCATAAACTTTTTCTGTAATGAATGACCAATCCCGTCGTTTCACTGAGCAAATATTTTGTGTTTGACAGTCATTGTACATAATCGGTCTGGAATGATGCCATAAAGAGGAATCACTGAACATACGCTTGAGGAACGAGATCATTGGCCCTTAGTTATCAGCTGCTGAATACTCCGAGCTTTGTGTCCTCATGTCCTCATACCCCCTGAAACATTTCCACAGGTTGGAAGTACTGTTTGTATATGGGGCTTACTGCTTTCCAAATTCATAAGGCTTACTGCCTTTTGTGTTACAGCCCAGCACAAAACCATGGCACCGTGTAGATTTGGGAAACTTGGAGTACTTTGAAATTCCCTAATGGCCATGATGACGGATGTCTGGAATGACAGAGCTGTGGTAAAAGGTTTTAAATGAGTTTAGTTCTTCCTGCTGCAGCAGTGCTGTTACCTGAGCTGATTGAAGGCAGGAGCAGTGCTAGCATCCTCTGCCCCGTGCCTCAGCACAGTGCTGGGGAGCCCAGAGAGGGCATTAAGCCTCTTGAGTTATTTGATTTATGGTATCTCAGGTCAGAGTGGTAGCTTGAAAATAGGCTGCATCCTTAGACCTTTTGAAGTTTCGAATAACATGGTTTGAATTCAGTGTTCAGTAGTTGTGTATAAAATTATGACCAGCATGGTCTCATCTTTAGTGTTATCAGAAGCTCTGACTGTTTTGAAGTAAGAAAGTTTTTCGGGAGCTTTTTTGGGAAGGGCTTTTATTAGCCTGCTTCCAGAAAGGTTCATTCAAGGATGAGAAAACCACAGTGTGAACCATGTAGGTCTAATAACTATAAGCCATCAAGTAATTTTTAAAATCCCTCCTATTTCAGATCAATGCCACAAAAAAAGGAAGAGGAATGGTGGCAGGAGGTATTGGAATTTTAAAGTAAAATTAGGAAATTGATGATGGGGTGTACAGTAGGATTTTTCTGTATACTTTCATACCCCCGGAAGTATCTACTGATTGTATTTGGTTTGTGTTTTGATAGTGAGTATTTATGTACTCTCATTTTTTGTTTCAAAATGTAATACCAAGTATAGAAAAGCAAAAAGGAAAAAAGCTCCTATTTGAGCACAATTAAGAAATCAGCTTCTATCCCAATTCTGAAGTTATTCAACATGTCCAGATGTGGACATACAAGCAAAGTATTATGGTTTTTTTTCACAAAGTGACATGATGAAGGGGAAAAAATATTAGAATTTGCTTGAAATTTAAAAAATCTGATCCATCTCCTTTGGGACTCTGGACTTGCTGTGTGCCAGTCACAGTGGTCGAGGTTGAAGAGGACTCTGGAAGTCTGTAGATTTTAAAAAACTCTTACAGGTATTACTCTGAGAATAAACGGGTAAAATATATTCAACTGGTTTGTTGAAATGTGATAGTGAGGCTTAAAACGTGTCATTGTAGAGTAAAGTTCAGTTCTGACGTCACACTTTTGACCTTCCTCAGTTTGTAGCACTTTGATTTTCCTGCAAATGTCTTTGTCATTGTTTTAACTTCTTTAAACACACAAGCGCTTATGGCAGAGGAGAGGGATAAAGACTAAAAAAAAAAAAAACATATCTAAGAAAAAGTGTTTGGTATTATTATGGATAAAATATTTAAGAAAATAATTCTTTAGCAATTTTATGCATTTTAGTCTTATTGTTATGTGGGAATCATGTATTTTCAAGTTAAACTTAATCCTTGCTCAAATGGTCTGCATTACTAAAACTGAAATCTTACTTTTTTTTATAGATTACACAAACCACATTTATATTGCATAAAGATGCATTTTCTTTTCTTTACTTATTATGCAAAATGATGATTTATGGGTCTAAACTTCCCATAAAATCAGGAGTATTGTGAAGTGGAATGGAAAATTTCACAACTGTGCCCTAGTAGGGCTGACTAGAGATGCTCATAGGGCCCTTGAAGCGCTTGCAGGATTTTGATGTGTGACAGATGGCTCCTGGTTTTTAGAAGTGGAGCTTCTCCACCCCTTGGCTTGTACCTCATGCCATGACTTTATTAAGCAAATGGCAGGCCTCAAATGGGCATTTCTGTCCTGTCAGCTTTATCTTCTCTGTATAAATAGTGAGGTAATAGGAAGCCTGGAGGAGGTTTTTTGTAAGCCAGTTATTAGCTGGGTAAATGCTGTGTCATAAAAGTTTGTGGAGTTACTATCTATCTAAATATTTTTGTAAAGGTTTTGATTGTTTTTGTTTCTCTCCTTAAAGGTGACAAACGCATTTGTAAGCATTGACAGTGCACTTTGTATCGAGGCTTACAAAGCTAAATTTAGGGTGGTGCAAGTAACAAAACTGTGCCAGGGCTGAAGTCAGAGATAAATATTGACCTTATCTGAGTCTGAGGGGCAACTGCATGGCCTCAGCATTTCTGTGTGATATGGGAATGGAGAGATTGTGCGGTGGCAGGAGAGAGACACAGCTCCTTTGCATCCCTTCAGTGCTCTGGGGAGGTTGCCTGGCACTTTTTCGTGCCCTTCACAATTTTGTCATTCTAGATTCATGCAACTGATAGATTTGAAGTGTTATATTTCCTTTTTTAGAGGTTAGTAGAGCAGAAGGAACAATTCCTGCCGAGGAAGGAGTATGTTTATTCAGTAAATAGTATTGCGGGTATAATACATGTTTTAGCTCAGTTTCCAGAGGAAGTGAAGCCTGTATGATTCTGCCTTGCAGGCAGAAAGGTGCAGGACAGTGTCTGTGCTATCTGTATTTTCCCGTGCATCTGTCCCCTCTTGCTTGCTAGCTTTTGAACATGTTGCATCATTTAAAAAAAACTGATAGAGGAGTAGATATTTTACTGATGATCCAGTTCCTCTAAGGTAGGTATTGGTGATTGTAAATATTAAAGATTTCATGGCAAGCTCCTGTGTGTGCTCTACCAGACAGAGATTACTGTGGGAGAAAGACCTCACGAACATTTTGAATGCATTGAATCTTCATTTCAATTCAATAATATTTTGGTGTATTGTTTTTGGCTGTTCCCTTTTGCTCTTTTACCCTGCAATATTTCATTACATGCATTTTGAGACATTAGTCTTGAATTTTTGTTTCTTAATTTTCTCACTTGAAGTGAGACCTTTCCGAAAGGTTTGTTAAAATTACCAGGAACAGAGTTCCTTTCAGTAAATCTTTAACTACATTGCAGGTACCAGGTAATCAGGCAGGAGTTTCCCTGTTGCCTTGTTATCCTGAGGTTTCTAAAGATGTGAAGTTCTTTATGGTTCTGTCTTCCTCCAGCTGCTCCCTGTCTACTCTAAAGGTGCCTTGTTGAACCAAGTAGCTTGGTTGAGTGTGTCACTGTTATGTACCTCTTAGATGTTCACACTTTCTGAGTTAAAATTTGCCAAATTGGTTTTGATCTCATGATTCCTAATGTTCTACTTTATTGAACATAATGAATTTTTTTGATTTTTGCACAAGTGTGAACAAATTGCTGTGTTTTATGAATAATTTAACATATTTTGGCTGGGGGAGAGAGAAAGTAAAAGAGATAGCTGACTTGGGCATCTTCTCAATTTGTCTACAGCTGAAACTAATAGTCTTTATACACTTATTTGGGGAAGTAATGTTTGGATAGGGCTTGTAGCAGAGGTATAATTGTATTCTTCATTTTAGACTATCTCCTTCTGTAGTGATGGTTGCCAAGTAGTGATACTGTAATAATATTTTGACAAAAACTATTCCCGCTATGTCAGGAAACAAAATGGAAAACTGCTACCAAACAAGGCATATTTACATGTTCAATCATGTCTCGGGTTTGATTTTTATGTTATGCATATGGATCAGTGTGTGTTCTTTTTAATAAACCTGGAGATAGTCTCGTAATACACAGCTCCTCCAGTAAATCTGACAAAGCACGAAGTGTAGACTAATCTTTTTAGCTCTAACATAGCCTGCCTTTTTCCTGATGAAGGCCCCCAGAGACTGAAACATGTGTAGACCTTAATTTTCCTCTATTTTGACAATTAGTGAAACTTGCTGTGAACAAAAGAGCATTGAAAAATTAATTTGATATGACACAACTGTCAAAACTTACTCAGATGTGCTCAGCTTGAATCTTGCTTTCTACCTGCCAAAAAAATATCCCTGGCTTCATTTCAGTTCATGTCTGGAGAGGATTTCTTTATTAAATTTTGAATTATTAATTCTTTTTAAAAACAAAATATATGAAACTCAGATGGTGATATTTGAAAGAAGACAATAATGTTTGTTCTAATTCACTCGCATAAGTAGGGTAAAATAATGCCACTTGTGTAAATCATTATTGACTCATTTTTCATGAATAAGTACCCTGTGCTTTTTGAATGAAAAGTAGCATTATGTGAGTCTTGGGGCTTAAGCAATTATTTAAGATATTTCCTGCAATTTAAATATTGGCATCTGGGTTCATATTTTTGAAGCAGCTTACTAGGAAGGAAAGATCAGGTGGTGCCGGAGCATCCGTAGAGTGGAGTTGAATGCTGAGAGTTCCTTCAGGCTGTCTCATGCTCTCTCAACCCTGTTCTGAGCCCCAAGATTCAAAAATGCTTGCATAATTGGGTACTGTTTTGTGACTTATTAATTGCTCTATTGGGTATATAGTTGCATGTGAGCCAGATTGGCCACTTTCCCAGCTTGCATCACTGGCAGCTGTTTTGCTTGAGGCAGATGGCTTGTGAGAGAAGCACCCATAAATTAGGGCATTGCTACTTTTTTCAAACCATTCTGTGAGAGCGAACCTGGTGAGATGATGTTTCAGAGTGGGTTTTGTACACCCGGCTAAATTTCTTTGTAGGTGCCTAAATAGCACAGTTTACACTCATCCCTATTTCTTTAAAAGGATTGCAGGTCGGTGCAGACACTACAGTCTAATCAGCATGAAAATGTTAAATTATATTAAAAACCATTGGTGGTGCTTTCCATATGAAAGAAGGTGGTGAAAAAAGTTATATCAGAAAGAGAAAATTGCCTTTATGTAGTGAGAGTAAGAGCATTTTTAAGGGCTGTAGCAAGAGAGGAAATGGAATAGCATACAATAGGAAAACTTCCATGGTCTACTCAAGTGTTTTAGACATTTGTGTGTAAATTTTTTCTTCTGGACATCATGCTCACAGGTAGAAGTTTAATAGCCAGATTTCTAGAAAACGACTTCTAAAGAGTAGTACCAGACTTGTGCAACTTCCTCCTAGTTAAGGATTCTGTTATCGCGCTTCTTCATCCGTAGTTAAATTCCATGGATGTACATATACTACTGCTTTGGAAACTGGAAAAATTCCTCCCTGATCAGGACCCATGGACACACACACACACACACACAAACCTCGCCTTTCTATGTGTCTTCTCACTGGCATAAACCAGTCTAATCCTAAAGTTTAATCCTAGAATCACCATTTCTTAAAACTACACAGCAGTTTTAAGACAAAGCAGCTTACTACTTTTGTTGTCTGATTAATCTTTTGTTCCCATACTGTAATAACTGTTAAAGCAAATTACTTTTGGTCTTTTCTAGTTTGTGCCTCAGGGATTCTCATTTACACTTAACCATGCCTGCAGTCCTCTAGTGGGGTTTTTAGAACCACCTGCGCTACGGAGGTTGCTTCTGAATTGGATATCTCTGTGTACACCTTTGCAGTCAGGCTTGTGTTTGAGAAATGTGATATCTGATCTGGACTCATGCTCCAGGATTTAAAAGATTTTTAGGAGAAACATAAGTAATTTCCTCCAGTGAAGTCCTAAACTTTCATGCTCTTGTGGCAGGTTGGAGAGGTTTCTAAATCTACTTCAGGCTCAGTTAGGACCTGTTGTAAATGAAGGGGAAATAGGTTCTGAAAAAAAAATTGGTCTCTAACAAAATTTGTCTTGGAGAAAATAGTTTTTGCTTCTTCCTTGAGGAAACAAATCTCTTAAGTTGAGCTGTGTCAGAGCTTTTGATCTATAATATTGGTCCAATCTGCCTTTGTACATGGACTGCTGTTAAATCTTTGCTTTACTGCCTTACTGAAGAATTTGGGAGCAGTTTTGCTTACAAACTGGTCCCAGAACCAAAGTCTGCCTGTCTGTCTTTATCATGATGTTCTTTATAAATTGCTTTTTAGTTGTTAAAGCATTTAAATAGTTTGGCTTTTGTGGCTATGACAGATGTTGATCCCCCAACCCCCCCAATATTTGTGATGGTCTCGAAATGCAATATTTGTTTATTTTACTCCTGAGAGAAAGTGCTGAAGTGTAACAGTGATCTTCCCGCTCTGCTGAACTCGTCATAGGACTCCTCCTTGTACGAGCAAAAGATACTGTAGGAAGTTGGAAGCTGAAGAGAGATATGAACTCTCTCTTGCTGTAAGTGTTCAAAACAGAATTAGTTTTTAAAATAATATAATTTTTTTGGAGGATGAGTTTTCTGTGCTCCCATATAGTCTGGAGAGATGAGGTGATTTAGTGCAATCCTAGTAATGCTGCGTATGACACAACCTAGAGCAAATATTTAAAACATTCATTCACACATGCTCTCTTTCAGCTAAAATTAACTTCTGTGATAAGACCCAGACACTGGCATTAAAAAAAGGTTTTAGAATAAATCAGTTGGTAGTTACGGGATGGGTGCAGAAATTACTACAATCTGTTCTGTCCTATGTAATTAAAGAATAAAATTAGTCCCCCTGGGCCTAATATTTCATAAGTGTTTGTGTATCCTGTTTTGTCATCTGCTGTTAAAGCTGCTGTGGCTGCTCTTCCTTAGTGTTAAAAGATACTTTCAGCAATCAGTGGCATAACTGAAGCACAAGGAAACAGAGGCAGCTGCCAGCACAGAGCTCCAAAGGAAGAATGGTGTCCTCCCTGTTTGATTTAACCTGGAATTAGTAATGAGTCCTTAAGGAGCATTTCTGACTGATAACTGCATTAACTGGGAAGAGGAGACAGGGCAGACCTCGTTGAAATCTGCAGCTTCCTCATGAGAGGAAGCGCAGGGGCAGGCACTGATCTCTTCTCTGTTGTGACCAGTGATGGGACCTGAGGGAACGGCCTGGAGCTGTGTCAGGGGAGGTTTAGGTTGGATGTTAGGACAAGGTTTGGATTTCACCCAGGGGGTGGATGGGCACTGGGACAGGCTCCCCAGGGCAGTGGTCACAGCACCAAGCCTGACAGAGCTCAAGAAGCATTTGGACAATGCCCTCAGGCACATGGTGTGACTCTTGGGGTGTCCTGTGCAGGGCCAGGAGCTGGGCTTTGATGATCCTTGTGAGTCCCTTCCAATTTAGGGGATTCTGTAATTCTGTGATAATTGTCTTCACTGACCAAGAAAGAACCACTGCACGGGTAGGCCTGGAAAGACTGAAATCTTAATGGTCTGATGGAGAGAAGGGGTTGAAATAAGGGCAAATTCTAATGGGTTTTTATTGTAAAAATATGAAAGCAGGAAAAAAAGAAGCAGCAAATGCAGCGGGCAATTTTCAGGTGAATTGGGTTTGGTGTTTGTTTGTTTGTTTGTTTGCATTTATTTTCTTCTGTTTTTTCTTTGTTTTTTATGAAGTCTGTCTTCCTCAAAATTTGAGAGATTTTTGTTTTGGTTTTTTTTCCCATCAGCTTTCTCCTGACTGATCTTTGGGTCAAAATCCCTGGCAATATGCATGGCAATTATGTGATGTCTTGCTGATCTAATTGCCCTTATTGGCCAGCTGACTGTACTTGGCAGAAACAAATGCAAAGAAGTTAGACAGTATAAACAGGCAGGTTAAAAAGAAAGGATAAAAAAAATAAAAAAAAAAAGAAGGAAAGGCAAAAAATGGTACCATAGAAGAAATCATTCTGTGTTTCCATATATTTCAGACAAGGTTCTGTCCATCTGTTTTTACATTTCTGAGTTTATGGCTGCCTAATTTTAACCTTTTGTCTGCAAAGTATCTTTATTTACAATGGTATCCATGGTGTATAAAATTATATGTCAGTGATTTTTTGTGATTTTTCTTTCCAATTCTGTTAGCGTAAATAGAATTTTTTCTATATACAATTTGATTATTTCTCTCTTCTTTCTTATGGATCATGTGATCATCAGCCATCACCATCAAATTAAAAAATAAGCACTTGTGTAGATAAAGCAGATCATGGACCTTTGTATGACAATCTGGGAAGACTGTAAAATGCTTTTAAAATAGTAAATAATCCTTTTGAAAGAAAATAACAAGTTAAGGAATAGTAATTTAGGATCCTACAATAATATTTTCCTTCCTTATTTCTCCTTTGCCCCCCCTCAGGCTGCTGCTCATCTAATTTCTTTCCAAGCAATAATAGTAAAATTATTAGAGGATAAAGAATGAGGAAAGAACTAAACTTGTTTTCATTTAGAAATGTAATTAGTAATGAACCCATTCAAATCTCAAATGCAGTTTCTGAAGGTCTCTAGCTAGTTTTAAGGCAAGTGCTAATCTCCTCAAGAATTCTTACACATCTCTTCTGAATTTAAGTTCTTTTAAGCTGTTCAGTGATGCTGTTCAGAGACATGTACCTTGTGCCTTTTACAGCAGTTGTAGTTACAGTTGTGACAGTGCCTGTCATCTTTGGATTAGACTTGCAATTTCCTCTGATCTTCAAAAAGTAGGTTCTAATTGGATGTGTGATAACAGATTGATCAATGTGTTTGATTAGTTCAGTACAGTTGTAAGCAAGTTCTCAGCTCTGCTGGCCTGCTGTCTGCACTTGATTCAGTTTTGTGTTTAGTATTTGGTGTCGCATTTTGTTACTTCAGATCTCTGCTGCTCAAAGTGCTGCTCTTCCCCCTGTTTGTCTCTATGGAGCCTTCCTGATTATTTTTAGTTGCCTGCCAGATGTTCACATTTTGAAAGTGTAATGAAAAATAAGAGAGATGAGATGCATTGCATGAAAAAGCAAAAGTTCTGTAGCTCACTTTTTCCATGCATTTTTTGGTGCATTATACAAGATGATGTTTTCATGTTTCTTCACTTGTGTCAGTCTGCTGATGCTCTACTATGACAGAGGTGATAACACTGTTATCAGTGCAATGATGTGTTTTAAAGAGCCTCTATAATGTGATTAGATAGTTTATATACCCTTTTCTGTAGAGTTTGTGTGTATATACCTGTGTACATATACATGCGTACATATACAGATGTATATGCATATACGTGTATATAAAAATATGGACAGCCTGAAAAGGAATTTAATTAGGGTTTCCCAAGCTCTTTGATCTGTTTCGTATTTAAGTTTTGAAGAAGCCACATGCTTAGTTATTGCTGGAGGAGGGCTAGGTCATTAGTGTCAATTATTCTGCAAAAGGAACAAATGAATTAAATAATATCTGAGCCACAATGTAAGCAAATCATGTGGATAATGTGTATATATTTTTTAAAGTATATTTCCTTTAAAGTGAATGGCTGAGTCATGTGGAACTCTCTGGGTGGAGCAGATTGGGTGAGGGGAAGAGGAGAATATTTCAAACTACAAGAGTGGAGGAAGAATGCTGAGCCTATTTAGTCGAGAGAAGAGAATCCTGAGAGGGCATCCCTTCAGTGCATATAAAAATCTCCAAGGTGGGTGCTAAGAGGATGGTGCCAGACTGGTTTTGGTGGTGCCAGACTGGTTTTGGTGGTGCCCAGTGACAGGACGAGGAGCAATGGCCATAAACTGAAACACAAGCGGTTCCCCCTCGAAATGAAGAACTTTACACTGCGGGTGGCAGAGCCCTGGAACAGCTGCCCAGGGAGATCATGGAGTCTCCTTCTCTGGGGACATTCAAACCCCACCTAATATGTTCCTGTGTGGTTGGACTGGCTGATCTCCAGAGGTCCCTTCCAACCTGAACTATTCTGTGATTCTGTGAGATTTACAGAAAGAGTTTGGAGATCTGTTATTCAGACAGAGGTGGATGAGAGGAGCAGTTCTATAAGCAGGCCTCAGTAGGAAACTTCCCAAGGATATAAAGGATGGTACGGTTTCATGCAGCTAGGAGGATTGCTAAGATGGGCCCATTTTTATAATTACTTTTTTTACATTAAGTGGAGATAATATCAAACTGGCCCCCTCAGCCCAGGCTTTTTCTCTTTAGCAATTGTCAGTAGTGGCATTTCTTTCAGAAGTGGGTTCTTTCCCTTCTGGGGTTCTCTGCCATGTTTTGTCAAATCACAGTTCGGGCCATCCTTAGCTGGAGGATACATGTGGGCTGTGGTGAGTAGCCATGGATTGATGAGTGTTTGTGAAGTTTTTTAACATCTTTGGTTACATTTTTTTCTGTAAAAAGCAGCAGGAATTACTGCAATAATTTATTTATGTCGTGTGTGAGAAATACCTCCTTAGGCCTGTTTCGAGCCTGCTGCCAGATGGTCCGATTGCATGGCCCCCATTCTTGTGCCTGCGAGCAGCACGGCCCAACCATTCCATGACACTGGTAACTGCAGAGCATTGTAATAATCCCTCTGTTTTCCTCACGCTTGAGGGATCCCAGCCTCGCAGTCTGTGCAGCTCCTCATAGCAGAAGCTGCTCCATCCCTTTGAATTCTCTCATTAGCCTGCCCTTTTTTATTTCTTCAATACTTCTGTCTCTCTGCAGCTCGGGCTGTGGGTGTTGCACGGATCTGTGCGGTGACGCTGTTTTGTCTGTATTGTTTGATGTTCCTTTTCTAATGTTTCATTTAGCATCTTGGAGACTTGGGCTGATGCAAATGACTCCAAGATCTCTTCCCTGGTTCCTATTGATGTAATATAAGCCCAGCTTTCTATATAAATAGTTTATTTTTGTTCTCAGCATTTACTCATTAGTGCAGAATTCCAGCAAAGTCTGATTCCTATTTAATCACTATATTAAGGCCTATTGATTCTTTTTCCCAATCAACTCTATTTTTGAATATCCTCAGGAATTTTGTGTCGTCAGTGCATGTTGACACTTCAGACATCTATTGCTGTTTCAATTCATTTTTAGTGAGGTGATTAGGATAGATCCCAGCTTGAATCTTTGAGGAAGTCTCTATCGGCAATTTATTTTCTTTTTTGTTGAACATTCTGCTCTCATTCTTTACTTTTTATGTTTTAACAAATTGCTAATTCTGAGAAGAGCCATTCCTTTCTTCCCACGTAAACGTGATTTCTTCAGGACCATTAAGGGGAGACCATGTCAAAGCTGTTCATTGTGTTTTATTTGTGTTTGTTTTTTTAAATCAAAGCACACTGACTGACTGGTCCACTTTTATTGATGTGTGCAGCCTGTTTCAAAAAGTCCAGTAGACATGTTTGGCATGGTATTGGTGTAGAAAACCCTACTGATTTTTGTCAATATTACATTTGCATGGTGCAGCTATAAATTAATTTTGTAGGGTCCTGCCCCTATCTCACCCCCTCAGTTTCTGTCCATTTTGTCTGACGCTTTCCCCACATTTTTTCTGGATTCTTTTAAAAGCTGATGGTGTAGCTGCCATTTTCTGGTCCTGTGGTACAAGACATAGTTTGTGATTGGTTTTAGCACAATGTACAGATTTTATTCCTTTGAAGGTTACTAGAATAAAATCTTATTTTACATGAATGACTAAATACCTGATTATTTGTTTTGTCCAGACATTCTCCTACTTTAATTTATATGTGCTTTGCAAGAGTATTTGATTAATATAAACATTTTGGATGCCATAAGTTAACTGATTTGTTAAAAATACTCAAACAGAGAAAAAATTCTAATTGCTTCATATCAGTTTAACTTTAGTAATGAAATGCTGTAGAAGAGATTTGTTATATGTATAATTTTAGAATGAAATTATAATTCCTGAAATGGAAAAAAACATTTGTTTTTAAAGCATGAGGTGCATAGCTTTCCATCAAAAAATCCCAAGCTATATAAATATTTGCCTTTTTAATAAAGATTATGAGGTTTGGGGGACTTTTTTTTTTCTTTTTTAAAATGGAATAGCCAATTACAGTGGTCTGATAGGTTTTGTCAAAGCTGTCCTGCTTGTCTCAAGGGGACAGTATTTTTCTAGTCAGATATTGCTGGGAGTCTTGGCATCCCATTGTTTTTCTATGCTTTAAATTCTTGGTATTTTCCCCTTTTCTGCTTTAGAGGAAATAAATCAAAACATATGCAAGCTCTACGAGATGCTAGTTGAGAGCTGAATTTGTTGATAAGAACATAGAATTAGTCACAGATGAGTGTAGGGTTTTTTTTTTTAGGTTCATCTTATTAGTAGCTATTTTGAAAACACAGTCTGAAAGAGATTTCATAGCAAACACATAAAACATTGCTAGAAAAAGCCTGAGAAATGAAAAAATTACTGTTGTTCCCCAAGGAAAAGTTCCTTTGCATGCATTTATAAAATTTGATGGATTTATTGGGCATGCTACACTGCAACTTTATTGTAAGTAATACTTGTCCCAAATGGCAAATTATATTCTCACTGCCAATGTTGTTCTCTGTAGATGTTTATGTAACTTTCACTATTGTGATGATTTGGCTAAAAATGTCTTGCAGTTTAAAAGAAGGTTCCAATGCCTTTCTGCTTGTATAGAAAAAACTGGCAAGCTATCCTTATTATCTTGCAGTCACTGGAAGACACTTGACCCATCTTGACCTCCTTCTTTCACATTAGTTTCTCCATCTGAGTCATGCTACCAAAATGAAAGAAAAAAAAAAAAGATTGTGTTGAGTCTGGGTATTTATAAGATGTTTATTCTTTTGGAAGGGAGTGGGAGGTTTGGGTAATGATTTTAGTCATCAAAATCATAAGTAAAATCCGTCATAGAAACAAAAGTTTGATTTTTTAAAAAAAAATTTAATGGAAGGGAGGTTGGATTAAGATTTCACTCATTAAAATTGTAGGAAAACTTATAGAAACAAAACTAGGGAACAAGTCAGCATCAGTTTTTTTTGCAATTTTTTTTTGTGCTAGGCTTTGATCTGATGGTATTTAGAAACCTTTGCAATAAGAATGCCCTAGGTAACTGTAATTGTGCTCTACAAATAGGGTGGCAAAGTAGCTTGGGGAGTAAATCAAAACAATGGAATGGAAATAGGCTTTTGGAGGCAATTTTCCACTACCTTTGTGTATAACAGGTGGCACAGTTACGTCTTCAAGTGTGTGAGAGTCCTGTGATAGAACAGCAGAATGGAACAAAGTATATAAAAAGCCAGTGAAGAAAAGAACCTCTGGTTTAGGAGACGTTGAGTGTGGGACAGAGATGATTTTTCTTTCCTGGTAGTGCACCTTTGTTTACCGTATTAGCAGAATGTGAAATTCAGTTTACACCTACGTAAAGGGGATCACGTTAAGGAGGATGTGCTGCTGAACCTTATTAAACCCGCGGTATTTCACAAGGACTTCTGGAGTTTGAGGCTGATTGGGATTCTTTTTCCCTCTTTTAGCTGAAATCTGAGCCTGTTCATCCCTCAGTCTTTTCACAGAGAGCTCTTTCACCAGACCAGTAAATGGTAACCACTACCAGAGGGGTCTGACTGCATGTTTTCTTCCTAGAAAGATGAATTGATCACAAAGCAAGGTGCAATGATGTTTGTGATCCTCCCATACCGCTGGTGGTAATTCCTTTGTTCACTTTACACACGCAAGATAAAAATACATCTATGCAAGACTTGTGTTTTGGGCACAAAGCGGATCTTCCCAAGTAATTTTAAGTTAGTCATCACCTAGTGCTACAATAAGTGGGAAGGCATCATTGTTGTTTATTTTTCATTTAGAACAGCATCACAATATTACTATGTGGGGGAAAAAAAATTTGCTTTCTTTCAAATATGCTGTCATTTGATTCTTTTCTCAGCTGCTTACGAAGCTGCCAACTAAAGTACTACTTACCATGAATACATTAGAGAAAAGTAAATTGGCACTTTCTGTAGAATGCAGCAATTTGCATTCCCCTCTCTTTCTGAGAGCAATCTGTATGACATTCTTCAGAGTTTCGATATTTTTCTCCCCCTAAGAGATTTCATCTTGTATTTCCTGGCACTTCAACCAGAAACTTGTCCATTAAGATAATTTTTCTTAATACTGATTTAACTTTCACTAACGTATTTGCTCTTGTAATCAGCCTCATAATTATATTCTCATCTGTTTTTAAATTATTGCTTTTAAGTCTTTAGCTTGAGCAACTGAGAATGGAGTCAGTTCAGTCCCGGTGTATAACTTCCAACCAAAGCACTGCAGCAATATTTGCTTTCCTTTATGACATAATATCTGCTTTGGTGTCTTGACCAGCTTCTTTCAGCTCACTTCTCTAACTCCAGTCCCCGTAATATTTCTTTTTGGGTCACCATCAAGTCATTGAAAGAAAACAACATTCATTCGTGTAAAGCCTGTAGCCCTGTGGCAACTTTGTAAATAAAAACCCTAAGACGACAATGAACACAATCAAATGAAAAGTGTCGGTGTTCAGAGATTTAGAGGGTTTGTTATGCTGGAGGTGCTGTGTCTCTGAAGTAGCCTGAGGGATACGGAAATGCAGCCTCATAGTCTGAAGAAATTTGTGCCTGAAGTCAGCTGGAGAGCAACTCAAAGCTTTTGCAAAAACAAATTGTTCAGTGTGTGAGCTGCGTGAAAGCGCTGCTGGTTGTTTGCTTCCTCACTGTACAGCTTCGATGGTGGCAGGTCCAGAATGAAAGGGAACCTTCCAAGATCTGCATTTAACTCGAGAAATGCCTTTGTGGGTGGTGTTGGATCTGTCGGAATGTTATGTTAGGTCTGAGAAAGACTATCAGAGAAATGCCAAGGTGAAAAATCCACTGCCTTCTGTAACATATGTGTAATATATATTGGAACATGTGGCTTCTTGGTCTGTGTTGCTGTTTACTTAAGAATATCCTTATCTTGAGGTGGCTGCCGTTGCTAATCACAAGATACTGGACCAGATGATCATTTGGTCTAATTCATTTGATGCTAACCATTCTCAGATTCATGGTTATTTTTTGACTAAGAGAGTTGTACAGGTTAATTTTGTTTTAGAGAGGGAGTGGGGAGAGAGGAAAATATAAGTATTTTTATGCATATATATGAGATCTTAAAATTTGTGAGAAAACTCTCTGTGAAAAATTCAGTATCCCCCTTTTCTCAGCTCAATTCTGAAAAAACCACTTGTGTTCATATGGAACAGTTTCTCTTTGCTGAAAAGAAAAAAATCCAAGATTCATACCTGTATTTCCAGGGTAATAGGTGGAAAAACACCAATTGATTGAAAAATGCAAGTCGTAAGAGGAAGAAATTGGTTCATCTCTAAATGTTTTTAGTTACTGCATTAAGAATACATCAGCATACAGTAAAATATTTCAGCATAAGATTTTTGCACATCCTTCTATTGAAGGAAGATAAAATGTAAGGTTGTTTCCTCTGTCTGTTCCAACATGATGCATTAACAGTGTGTCAACACAGCAGTAAAGGCTTTTACTGTGTATAATTGTAAAATAATGCCAATAGGTAAATGGGAAAAGGATGTTTGGGGAGCAATTTCTAGATCTTGCTTTTTGCAAGATAAACACCACTTTAAAAAAAAAAAAAAAGGCTTTGGGTTTTGGATGACAGTAAAAGTGGTGCAGAATGCCAGAACACCAAAGCAACTGCACCGGAGCAGAGCAGTAATCCACCTAGCACTATTGCTTTCCTTTGATGGTGATTAGAACCACATGCTCCAAAGGAAAATGCTTATAATGGGCAATTAAAGGATCTGCACATAGCAGGCTTTTTTTTTTTTTTCCCCCCCTCTGCCCTCCCTCCCCCAGTTGCCATAAATTACTGGTTGGCCTTTACTCTGACGTGCAAGTCTGACAAAACCTAGAAGGAACAGGAAATGACCTAAGTGTGGTTTTAGACAGTTTTTTTTTTTCATTACCTACATAATAAGAAAAAACCCCTCTACTTTCTACCTTTTAGACCCTTTTTGAAACATTTAAAGATCTTAAAAAATACATATAAAAAAAGAAGATCAGATCAAATGAAACAGGCAGTAAGAACTGATGAGAACTTTCTACAGCAGACAAAGTAGAAGCTGTCCTGCTGATACTCTTGGGTACAAAAGCAGAAGTAGCACTTCTTTTTAAAAACAACCAAATGAAACAAACATGTAAAAAAAGAAACAAAACCCCAGACAAACAAAAAAATATTTTTCTGCTTGCAGGTAGTAGTATTAGCTGTAAGAATAAGCTTGCTGAAGGCTCCTTTGAAACTTTTGCGTACAGTGGAGCATTTCTGCTCTGTTTTTGTATCTGTGCTGAGGGCAAAGTTACTGAAATTAGTAACGAAGCTTGTGAAAACTCTGAAGTGACTTATTAAAGTTTACTTAGGTGCAGCTCTTGTCAAAGATGTGTATTTGCAGGGAAGATCGGGATACTGTGGAGTCTGGTGGAAACGTTACAGTGGCGAGACACCTGCATGTGCCGGTGTTGTTCTTACGTGTCCAGCCAAATACATTGCAGGTACTATTTAGTGTACAGAAGAGTGTTAATTAAAGCAATTAAGAAGAAGCAAATCTCTTTTCATTGAAGGAAGATTTTAGGGCTCTTAAAAAAGCAAAAGTAATGTCTTTCATAAAAGAGTGCAGCAGAGTCAACAACGGAGCCGTTGGGTAGGGGATATGACTGTTTCCGTCAGGATGTGTGTCCAAACCTCAGAACCATGAAAGCACACACAGCTTCTGTTCAAAGATTGTGGCTATCTGCAGACTTCACAACCCATTGGCCATTTTACAACCTTGGATAAATAAATTGTGTATAGAGTCAGGAAGTGATAAGTATTAGGGTTCCAAAAATACCCTAGTTTTTTCCCCCTCTTCCATTTATTTTCATGGGAAGGTTCAGGGAGTGGAGAAATACCACCATGATTCTAAATGCCCAGGGTATCCTACCGAGGGCTGTATTTTGTCTTGATCACAACAATCTGCTCAAGTGGCTGCTGTTTTGGCCTGCAAGATTTCACAACAGAACGTTGTCTTGGTTATCTAAATAATGCTGCCTCTACTTTGAGAGTCATTCTTTGGTTGCATCACCTTTAGTTCATACTGAACACAACTTAACTACTTCATAACATGCTGGTTTTCAACATCTACCTGTTCTACAGAGAGGGAAAAGATGTCTAATGATAAATAAGACCCCCAAGACTTCTAGGTTGTGTACTGCTGTGGGGGTTTTTATTGTGTTATTAAATTACATGGATAAAAAATGGTAATTGATTGTAAGCTGTTACAAAAGACTGATCTAGAAATAAAAGCAATGGATCAATCCCGTTTGAAAGGCAGTCATGAAAAGAAATGGGTATGTACCGCAGCCTTTTTCATATTTTACAATAAATTTATTTCTCATCTAGTTGTAGAATTTGGCTTCTGAATGAGGTGATTTTTCGCAGAGTTGATTTCTGAATCAAGTTGCTATGGTGTTGGTTTCATTGTTTAGTTAATTCTATGCTTGGTTGCTATGGAAATACTTATTTACGGAGCTAATGCCTAATGGTGTCAAACAGATGCTACTGGCAACTAGGAATCCTTTATATTTGATCAATGAAAGACTCAGTCAGAAGTAGAAACTCAATTTTGTGCTCATTTTTCTCCATTAAAATTTTGGAGCATGGAATGGAATGGATGTTCTCAAATAGGACAAGTTTTCTTTTCTTTGCAAGCGTTAAAGCACACATTGAATCTCCTAAAAAGTATCCTCAGTGAAACGAAATCCTGTTTTAGGTTTAGGGAATCATACAGCAGTGTTACATATTTTAACATTGTGTGTGGCCTTAGTGTGCACATTTCAGCTTGGGGCGTGGAGAATAGTGTTGGTTATATTTGACTTTTAAAATTGATTTTTAGATTTCTAAGCTCTACAATAATTTTTTTTGTAGCTGGGTATTTTAAACCTCTACATAAGCATTAGTATTGTTCTTAGTACAACTTTTCACAAACATGAATAATTCTGGAGTAACTAAGCTGATATGATTTTGTATTTTATAAGGTAAATTATTAGGAAAACATCATTGCAGTTATCTAGTCAAATGTATTTTGAGTTTAATATTAAAATTTTTTTAAAAAGGTTTAAAAATGCTTAGTGTACTTTTATAGGAATTTCAGTGGTTTATAGCTTGACAAAAGTAAAATCCATAATCTTTATCATGCTTAGGCCTTTGGAAGTTGAAAATACTCCTCAAACATGTCCTTAGACAAACGGAGTTGCGGTATTTGTACAAAGAAGATCTAAAAAACCTCCACCCTCCATGGCATCAGCCCTTCTGAAAGACACATCCATTCCAGGCCCTGGAACTGCGCTGCCATAGGAAAGATAACCTTTTCTATGGAAAAGTAATTAAAAACAAAACAAAACCCCCTGAAGCCCTGCCGGTTTGCCTCGACTGTCTTCTCCCATTTCTCATCTGTTTTTAGTTTACTTAGACTATAAACTTCTCAGAGGAGCACTTACTGCCTTTTGCTTTGTGAAAAATAACGTTGCCGTGTTCCTGCTGCTGTCGGAGCTGTAACCTGTGTTAGGGAAGGCCTCTGTTACTGCTACCTCGTGTATTTTTTTACATGCTTCTGATGGTGCTGACAATGTGTGCTTTGCCAAAAGTGCCATCCTTAAGCTTTGGTGATGTTTAGGTTGATATTCTTGTGTTCAAATAGCATGGCAACTCCTCTGGAGTATGTGGAAATATTGTTTTTATTGTTTGAGGAAACATAAGCCTGATGCCTGCTGTCAATTTTTCTGCATATATCCACTAGGTGATAGGTATTTAAAATCTCCTGAGGTTTGACTGAACACCCACAGTGCTGAATACAGTGTTCATTCTTCAGAACAGCGACTTTGGGGAGAATTTGTTGAAGTTTAACAACTTTTTTAGCCTTTAAAAAAACTTATTTTCAGTGACACAAATTCCTTCCCTTGACACTCTTAGCCTGTTTTGAGTGACAAGTTTCAGTTTGACCTATGCTGGCTGATGATGGCCAAACTGGGAAAGGTCACTAGTACTTAAATGGGATTTGTAAGCTGGCTTGTCTTCTTTTAACCATACTGAAATTTATTTCAGAGGCTAAATAGATTCAATTATTATAGTTAAAAGTAATACAGTCCCTGACTGTTAAAGAACACGGCATGGTGCACGTGTGGGGATTTTTTTTTGGTTAGGTTTTTTTTCTATTTGAAGCTATTTTCTACTGAAGCTGTCCTTCAAACCCCTGATCAGCTTGTCAGGCAATTATACAAAACCAGGAAAGTGTGTTCATGGCTCTCTGGATAAACTGGGAAGACTCTGTGGCTGGAGTCAGGCTGATATGAGAACTTCTCCTCCAAGCTGACTGGTAATTCCCTATACATGTTTCTGGTGGGAATGGCTACAGATTTCTCACCTTTCAGAAGTTCATCTGCAATATCAGTGCCCACTGCAGTTTGATTTTCAGAGGAGCTCCCAAACGTGTGATTTGCTGTGATGTTGCCACTGACAATGGATGCTCAAAGCCGAAGAGCGTGAGTTACTAAGCAGAGGTCTAAATTGCAACCTGGAATTTTTATGACTCAAGTCCATCCTAGATAAGGTGTTTCTTGATGGAGGAGGTGAGGGAAGAACGTTATGTGCAATGGATTACAAAATCTTAGTATTACAGAGTACAGATCTTTCTGCAACAAGTCTCACGGTTGCAAAATCAGAAGTTGCTGAGCCTCTGCCTAAGACCTATTTTAAGGTCCCTTGGTCTGTTCACAGTAGGTCAAAATAAACGATGTCTTTTCTCTCCTGTTGTCAGATTAATGTGACTCTGGGAATACTTTATAACTTTTGTTGATGCATGGTAATGAAACAAAACTTCGACTGCTAGGCTCTCAACAAAAACTAATGTCAGAAATGCTGCTTGTTTAGTATTCCAGAGTTAACTTGCAAGGCATGGAGTTAGTTAAAGTAGCCTAAGTCTGGTAGGTAGTGAGAGACAAAGTACAATTTCCTTAGTGCTGAGGAGAAAATTATTCTTTAAACAGAGAAATAGAATTTATCAGCTGTCAACCTTTAAAATTGTCACCCTTCTTGTCTTTCAAACCCTGTCAATTCTGCAGAAGGTGCGTTAAGGAATATCCTGCTGCTTTCTGCTCCTTTCTCCCGAAATTGTTTTTGTGGGGGAGGCTTGCTGGATTTTGAGTGCCATCTTGTGGTGCGTTCTAAGCACCTAAGCAAAGGTAACCCCCCTTTCACTACTAACCTGCAAGGATTTGCTTAGTGTAGACATGTACCAAGTTGGATTTACTATGGAAAAATATTCATTGTTCTGGATAAAAAAATCTGCATTTTTATCCAGTCGTGCTTAGCAGCAGAGATTGCTACTTTATACCTAAAATTCTCATCGGTTCATTTTAATTACTTTGATGTGTGGCACGTCGAATGACCCCTGAAAATGTGACAGACTGTGGTACCTTGCTAGCTATATTAATATACTGCCTTGTCTTCTCTCAGGAGATATGGTTTCTAATTAATGGTGATATATCATGAATTGAAGAAAAATCCGATAGCAAAGTACATGTAAACTGAAGTTGTATTTATTTCAAAACTGTTTTAGTTTCTTTTCTGTAAAATTGATGTCAGTGGAGAAGCTTAAATCTCCTGGTTTAAATGACAAGAGAAAATTTTCAGTGATGAATCCAAGCTATGAAATTTTTCATTTAAATAAAACTGCATAAAACGATGCCCCATCATTTAAAACATCAAACCCTTATTTGCATTGAAAGTAGGTCAGAAGATTTTTCTGCCTTGTGTATGCTGGGTGAGCACGGGTCACAAGAGCCTATTTATTTACCATAGCGGGGCTAAAACCGAAAGGAAGGTTTTGAACCTCTTTAGTCACAAAGATTGACCCCCAGAATTGTAGCTTATGTGAGTATGTGTACGTGTACATGTGGCTTAAAGGATGAATAAAGGAGTTGCAGGAAAATCTTTGGTACAGAAATTTTCTGGAGTTAGCAAGACGTTTATTGGTTTGGTTGTTTGTTTGTTTGTTGTGGGTTTTTTTATTATTATTATGAGCTCATTTGCAGTGAAGAAATAAAATTAGCTAACATACCACATATTTAAAAGGAAAATAAAATACTCCAAGAGGGAAACCTCTTTTCTGTCCCCTAATGGAGGCTGCAAGATTGCGAGCGGGCTGACGCAACTCTGCGGCCCATTAGTATCAAAGGTTACTAATACAAATAACAAAACCCATGTGGACAGCTGATCTTTGCTGCTGATTGAGTCAAAAGTTAATGAAGCAGATTAATGCAGCCTCTGTGTGCGAGGATAGAATGAAACCAAAAGGTTTACTGGTGTTCAATACAGTAAAGAAACGTCAATCTAGAAAGAGAAGCCTCACAATGAAGAAGATTTTAAAAAGCCACTCAAACAAACAAACAAATGAAAAAAAACCCCAGTCTGACAAGATGTTGCTAAAACCAAAAGCATCATGGCAAAATGGGTATGGCCAGAGAATGCTGGTCATTATCTTGCTATTTGTCAGTGACAGACAGTCAAAAAAAAAAAAAAAAGACATGGTAGCTAGATTAATCACTTTAAAAACCCCCCAAACTCTCAAATACCTAAATTCTTAGTTCTAGATTTTGATCTGCTTGCTTTACCCAGTATCACCCAGTACGATTTTCTGACAGAGCACAACTTACTCCCAGTCCAAGCACGTGCTTCATGGTAGATCTCTTCAGTTTTCCTAGCAAGTGGATGCCATAGATGCCAACTTTCAATATGGCTTAGTGGTATCTCTGTGAAGATAACTGCAGAGAAAAAGAGCCTTCAAGTGCCTCCCTTTCCTGGGCACTGCTGACACGTCCCCACCTGTGTTTCTTTTTCGACACTTTCTGCACCTTCTCCTGGACAAGTGCCGGACTGGAACATTGTGTTTTCTCCATGGAAGAGCTGTTAGTCCCAGAGGAACAAAAACATACCTAGTTCTCACCTATAAAAATAAGCAGAAGAGCTTCCAGGATTGCAAAATCTGCATTACCAAGCAGGGTATTGGCACGTTATTTGTGCTCTGTAGCTACGCAAAAGAGTGAAAAGCTATGCTTAATTTGCGAGTTCACATTTTGCAAATGAATTAATTTATCAGAGAATAATTAGAATCTGTCAAGAAGTCATGAAGACTGAAAGCTTTTGAGACAGAACAGACATCTGAATTTCATTTCTTGTATGTTGTTTTCATTTTTTGTTGGTATAGAAGACAAATTAAGTGAGTGCTGTTGACGTACTTGAAGCTGATAGCATCTTCAGATTGTGTTGCTGACGTTCTTTTGTGGGTTTGGTGGGTTTAGTGAGGTTATTCAGAACAGGGAGCTTTGTAGCCACGTTCAAGCAAAACCTAACAAAACCTCCTGCAAGAAAATGGTTTTTTAAAATACCAATTTTTAACCTAAGATATTGGAGAGATTTTTGCCCCCTTTAAAAGTACATGACTTAATGTAATGCTTTCTGCACTGTATTCACAAAAATTGCTACTGTTTGAATGATTCTGGAAAGAAAAAAATATTTTGGAGGTTTTAGGCTAGATTTGCTTTTGTAGGTTGAGGTGAATAGGAGCAGGAAAGCACCGTCACCACCAAATTTAATGTGCATGTTAAATGATTTATGAGCAATCCAAAAATGTTGAAATAAGGCCGTATTATTCTGTCATCACAATCTCTCTGTTGCATGTGATTTCTTCAACCTCTTCTTTAGGGCTCTTGCTGGGTAGCATTAACTGAGAATATGGCCCAAATTACACATGAAAAAATGAAGGGAGAAACATTTCTCATTGCAGCACATAACCAAGATTTATGCTGTTGCTGGTTTTCGACATTAGCAAATCATCTATTAATCTTTTTTTTCTTCTTTTTTTTTTTTTNTTAATCTTTACAGATGATACTTTGGGATTGGGATTTGAAGCAATGGTACAAGCCCCATTACCAGGTCAGTATATTATTAATTTAAGTGGGTTTTTTATAAAATGTGATTGAGTACAGAGTTCACTGTAAACTGTCAAATTTCAGTTCTTCTGTTGATGCTATATTTGCCTAATTTTTCCCTCTGTCTCTTATGTTGTAGTGAGCTCTTGTTGTTCCTGTTCAGAGAATTGTGCAAAATTAAAATGAATCAGTTCTTTTTGGACAATTTTTTAATAATTTCTTTCAGTAGAATCAAGGTTAATAAAATTGATGAGGCTGTGGAAATTGTACCTCCGTAAGGGGCTCCAGCAGTTTGACTGCCAAAATTTGTTCATATTGTTGGAAGAGATAGAATACTAAGTTTAATGCTGAGATAAATAGAGAAAAAGACATTTGGAACAGGTTTTAAATAGAGAAAAATAAATTAATGTTGAATTGTGAATTACTTTTTATTGTGTGACAAAAATCTGCAGAAACTACTGTCATATACATATATATATGTATATATTTTCTTTAAAAGAAAAATATATTGCATTGATTTTTTAAAATTTTTTTTTTTTAAATTTGCAATGCATAAGACACTTACTTAAAACAAAGAACACCATGAAGTGTTTTGACATGTTAATAGTTTGCAACATTTCCATCTATTCCAGAGTGCTGGCAGCGGAAATGGAGTCGATCTCTCAGTACTGAACGAGGCTCGGAACATGCTCACGGAGCTCCTGAGTGACCCATCTCTTCCACCACATGTGATCTCCTCCCTTCGAAGCATTAACAGTCTCATTGGTGCTTTCTCAGGAGCATGCAGGCCAAAGGCCAGCCCATTCACACCATTTCCTGGCTTCTTCCCCTGCCCTGAAATAGAGGATCCTGCTGAAAAAGACCGGAAGCTGCTCAAGGTCAAATGGCTTTCATTTTCATTCATGTGTGTGTTGCAATTAAACAAAAATAAATAGATAAAGGAAAATTCATCTGGAAAGGATGCTCCTGTATGCATAGTAGGTTCTCTACTGAGTACCTGTGGACAGTGTTTAAGGTTGTAAGAGAGCAGCTGTGAAAGCATATTGAATGAAATGGAGATAGGTACCAAAATGCAAATTCAAGTGGTTGATGGATAGACAGGTACAAGCACTGGTCTGCACCCTGACCACATCATTCCTCAAAATAACAGCAAATATAAACTGAAGATGTTATAGTCTCATGATATGGGACAAACAGGGCTGTTCTTGATTCTCCCACATTCTTTATCTAACCATTACTGTCAGAGTGGCTTTTTCATTGACCTTTTTTCCCCAAGAAATTTACTCTTGTGTACAGCAAACCAGCCATCAGACAGAAGCAAATCAGCTATGTCAAAGGGAAAATATCCCTTTTCTCTGCAACAAATTACTTTATGAGACCAGTGTAAAACCCAGGGTTAATAAGTGAAAGCAAGAATGTAGTTACTATAGGATGTGCTAAGGAATGTGGTGGGAAAACATTACAATAAAGAAACTCAGCTGCAGAGCACCAGAGCTAATAATTCCAGCCCAGTATTGACAGCTTGAGGCTGTTCATTGTGGAGGCTGCTCTGGAACATGCCCTTGAGTTGTTTACACTTCCAGGAAGTGGGCAGCTTGGCCCAAACTTATCATCTTGTTGGCTTAGTATTTTGGAGCCAGATTCAGCCTGTGAAATGTCTGTTGGGAACCATATTTTTGGGGAAAAAACTCAGTGTCTTCAGGTTACTCTGTGGATGATCCTGCAGAATCACTGCAGTATGAAATTCTTTGGAATGTCACATGGATGCCTGCAGAAATCAGTTGGGCAGGGATCACGGTCGTTCAGCATGTTTTTCTTTGTGTATTTCTTTAAAAGCTGCTAAGGATTAGTATACCGTTTGATTTTTCAAATTTCTTTATAGCTAGTCAAAATAGTGTGAAATGAAAAATATTCATTGCTGGAGGCCAGTTGTAAAGACTATGTGAGATTGAAAGAATATGGTGTTTCACAGCTATTCTCTTTTTCTCCTTCCTGAAAGTAACTTTTCCCTCAAGTTTTGGGGGGTTTCTGTATAGAAATTTGCCTAGTGCTTGCCACTATCATTCAATGATTTTTTGGCTTCGATGTATGTTTAAGAGTAAGCCCAAATATTTCCCCCTATGTATGTTACTGCAAGAGAAAGATTTCTTTTTCTTCCAAAAAAAGCACAAACTCCACAGAAAATAATATGAAAGCATTTCTTCAAAATGGGCTCTCTTGAAAGGTTCCCATTCTCTCTCTCCCTGGTTTGGAATATAAAAGTCTCCTCCACGTGTTTTTTCTGCTGATTATGTACGTCTTTATTTCTCTTCCCTGACTGGCTTCCAAAGTGTGTTCAGTTATACCTTTCAAGTTGATTAAGGGTGTCATCAAGTTGGTCAGAGGGATGGAGCACCTCTCCTACAAGGAGAGGTTGAGAGAATTGAATTTGTTCAGCCTGGAGAGGAGAAGGCTTCGGGGTGACCTAATTCTGGTCTTCCAGTACCTGAAGGGAGCCTGCAGGAAAGGTGGAGAGGGACTATTTACACGAGCATGTAGTGACAGGCCAAGGGGGAATGGCTTCA
>VZTA01028941.1:2936-40764 GCA_013398855.1 Mohoua ochrocephala
GTGGTGGCAAATGAACCCTGGTGCAGTGAGTAAGGATGAAAAACTATTACGGAAAGCTCTGAACACTCTGGTGATTCACCAAAGACTCTCCTCAGCCAGGCAGGCAGAAGTGCTGAGCTGAACTGTTTCCAGATGCTGCTCTGGATTTCCAGTGGTACCATTATTTTTCACCCTGGGGAAAACCATTAAAAATTCTTCCCCAGATTTGCTTTTTGCATATCAAACCAGTTGTCCTAAAACTCTCAATTCAGCATTTCTTGGTGGAAAACAGGAAAATGGCAAAGCAGATTAGATTCACACAATCACAGTACTACTTAGGTTGGACAGCAACTGTGGAGATCATCTAGTCCCATCCTCACTGCTCAGAGTAGAACCTGCCAGAGAAAGCTGCCTAGGACCACATCCAGTCCAGAATATCTCCAAGGACAGAAACTCTGCAATCTCTCTTGACAGTCTGCTCCAGCATTCCATCACCCCAGCCTCAAAAGACTCCATCAGAGCTGTTGAAGGTACAGTCAAAAGAATCTTAAGAGTGAATCAGCTTAGTAGTTAGAAATTATCTTCTGATTCACCTTCTGATTCAAAGTGAGCTGATTCACTCTCCAAGCTCCAGCAGAGCTTAATACATATATGGTCTTGAACTCTCTCTACAAAAAACAAGCAAAACTATCCAGCTGTTGACTCCATGGCAATACTTAGAGGCCTCTGTCTCTTTTCTGTTCATGATTCCAGAAGTACACTGCAGAAAAGCAGGTATCAAGAAATGGAGGTTAAATGTCCCAGGCTTTAGCTTTCTGAGGCTATCGCTGAAAATTATTAAGATATAGAGCTGGAAAAACCTAAAACACTCTAGTATTTTTTTTTGTTGTTTGATACTAAATCATTTACATTCCATTTATTTTCATGAGCTTTATAAAATAACTCATAGCAAAAGCACAGAACTACATGGAGCAAATCCATCCTAACATACTCCTTTTTTCATAAGTGTCTGCTAACCTACAACAAATATCTCCAATTATACTTCATTGGCCAAGCATACTGGAAACTTTTATCTCACTGGAAAAACCATTCTGTGTATTTCAATACTTGTTGATGGGTCATAAGGCAATTTCTCAGGTACAAACTATTAGGTTGACAAATTGTTGACAAAAAAGACTGTGGGATGTAGGGTGGCAGACTGCAGAGGGCACAACAGAATGAGAAACAGACAGGCAGTATAACCTGCCAACTGGCAAGTTTCTGAAGTGTGAAGGTTGGTCTCACACTCATTCTAACACTCAGTGCTGCAAATTCAAATGCTTAGCCCTGGGGTCAGCATTTGCCAGGAGTAGGAGTTAGCCTTCCAGTTCAGATCCACAGTAGTAGTAGCATAAAGAGGTGGAACAGACAAAAGAGATGCATACACCACCACTATTAAGAGAAATAAGGAAGGAGATCCAGAGATACATAACTAACACTGAAGTAAAAAAAGATGAGAGGCATTTGTGAGACATTTGCAGTGGCCTCAACTCTCTGACTATATTAAGCAAAAGAGTGAAACCAGTCATGAAAAATGTAGACATTTTTTCTAATAGAACCATAATGTACTGCAGAATTATAATAATCTGATATATTTGATACAAAATTACATGAGATAAATGCACAATGGGTAAAAAGTATCTGTTTAGTAAAATGGTAATGATTTAAAAAATCAGCTATAAATTTTCATGGGCCTGTTTCCAAGTTCATTAGAGCTGATGAGATTTCAGTCATTAGTCCAGCGAGCACTGTTGGATCTAGTCCTGGATTGGGTTATATTGGTTATTGCATTAGATAAGGATGTTCAGGTGAAATGTGAAATCAATTAACAGCAAATTTATTCCCTTAAGCAAACGTATGTGGCAATAATCACCTGCGTGTTAAATGAGAAGGTAATCAATCAGTATGGGCCATATATATTTTTTTTTTCCCCAGTTAAATGATGCTAATTTATAGCACCTTAGGAACTAGCTCAGAACATTTTTGATGGAACCTGTGAAGTCCTGAGTTAAGCAACACTCAAAAATCATAAATTATTGAAAATTTACCGCTTGTCCTTAGAAGTTTAAGAAGGGACATAGCAATTGGATATTTCCTAATCCAGGTAAATTTATATTTAAGGAGTCTGAGATACTAATTTCTAAGGTACAGTCATAGGACACCATAACAGGAAGCTCTTCTGGACATAGTGCTGGTTATTTTGGCTTTAGTTAATGTTTTGCACCATGCAAACACATTTCTCTTTAATCCCATCACTTCTGAATCTTGGATATATATAGCCAGTTCAATTCTGAGCTCCAAAGGAGGAGTTTTTGTAAGTCCACAAGCTCATTAGCTCAAAAGTTAAATGTTTAAATTTTACTTAGGTCTGATCTTTTAGAACATCATCTAAACACATGAATATCAGTTAATAGGACCAAAAGTACCATACATTTTCTCTTACCGTAACAGAAGTCATTTGCTCTCAGGCTAGTCAAAAAAAAAAAGACATCTCCTAATGAAAAATTGGAAGGGAGAGGTGTATGAAAAATACAGGCAAAGCTCTGCCATCCAAGAATATCACTGAGTGTGTTTACAAGGCTGTAGTTTATTTCAATCCAAGTTTGTCCAGTTTGCGGAGTGCCTGTCAGATTCAAAAAGCTGGGTGATTTTTATTTTGCATTTGCTGTTACTTGAAACTCCAACTTCCTCTGTTCAGGGCACTAAAATACCATTTTCAGGGTGATTTTAATCCTGCATGGAAGAATAGAAATTGAAGCCCACTAACTCTATTCAAAATTGGCTTATCGGAAGAAGGTGTTCCTTGCAACAAACGTGTAACTAATTCTCTCATCTCTTATGTCTGCACTGTTTTCTTCTCATGGTGGAAACCAGAGAATAACAATCCAGTTATTAAAACAAACAAAACTAGAAACAAGAGTTATTCAAATATCTCATTCATAGAAGGAGAATCCCAAGGTAACATAAGATTTCTATTGTCCAAGTGTTTTCAGGGGGAAAGTCTGATAGCTAAAGTAAACCCCTTCAGGAAGAGCAGAGGGGAGGGAAGGTTAAACAAGGGTGAATGCTCTGTCGACACCTGGTTGAGTGAAGAAGAGACAAATAGAAGGTATCAGTCACCGGGCCTGAAGCAAACTTGGTTTAGATAGTGCTATTGTGTGAGCGGCATTTCTGTTAAAGAGTCATATTGTAAACTTTGTAGTTACAATAGTGCATAGACATTATGGTCAACCAACTCCTTAAATGTGACTGAGGTAAAGGGTAAGTGTAATCAAAGATGAAGATTAAAGTGCAAAAGTTAGCACCTAGAGGAGAGTAGAAAAAAGGGTCAGTTGCCACAGTCTCTTGCAAGATCTGAGAAGCACCTTTTTACAGGAATTCTGTAATCGGAGAGGCAGGAGAAGAAACTACTTATGAACATAATTTGAGATGAAAAAGTGCTTAGTTTCAGTGCTGTCTGCCTATTTCCAAGGGCCAAAATAGCAAAACTAGAGCTGCAGGGGTTTGTTAATGTGTCTAAGAGCAAAGAATGGCAGGAGGCAAAACTACATGGTGTGGCCAGCACAGGAGATACTGCACTATGTTCCCAGCAGGAATAGCTAGTGGAAAAATAGCTCAGAATTAATCAGACCTTTCTTCTCAGGAAATTGTGATAAACTGAATGAATCGAATGAAGATTAAGACAGGAAAAGTAATTCTTTCTGCCTTGTAGTTGTCTCTTCAAGAAACAGACTATTGTAGTAGTTACCGAGTAAAAAAATACTTCCTAAAATGTATCTATAGAGTTTCTATTATTTTTAGAACATCGATCACCTGTTAAGCCATATGGTTTATGTTTGTTAGTAGGAGAAAATCGCCTCATTGACCACCAGGCAACAAAGTCCGGTGGTGAGGACTTGAACTGGTGCTTTGCTGCAGTTCTGTTAAACCAACCATAGACTGCGCATTGCTCCTAATCAAGTACTGGGAGACAAGCATCTGCTAAGCCTCGGTTTTTGAATTTCCCACTTTTAATATCCACAACTAACAGCAAAAAGAGGGTTTTTTGCCTTTCTTTTGTCATGCTCCTTGACAACTCACCGTGCAGTTCAACAAGATAGACTGAGCTGATTTCTCAAATAAAAAGAGTTGCCTTCTCTCCTCTGCCCTTCTCCATAATTGCATGATCCTGCTCTTTTCTGCAGCTGCACTAGATCTACTCAGCAGATTCTTTGCTGATTCGATTTCGTTCATTAAGCCAACAGAAAAAATATTCCATTCTTTCTGCTTGGTTTGTTTTCTGCCAGCCCAGTGACCTGAATTGGCTTGTCAAAGGGTCAGGTAGTGCCAGAGCAGCATGAAGTGGAAGGAGTACATAGCTGGGAGCAAGAAAAACAACCCTTTTACCAGGAAAAAGACATTAGATAAGCTTAGCCATCTCCTCACACAGCACCCACAGAGACACTCAGCTCATAAGCAGGAACAACCTGAAGTAAGCCAGTGCTGATCTTACCTAGAACATGCCAGCTCACAAACTTCAGTATTCCTGGAGCTGATCAGCAGCAGCTAAGCTGTCTGTACAACAGCAGAGGGTAAACTCTTAAGTCATCTCAGTGTCAGTCACCTCTGCAGCTGAGGCAAAACCCCAACAAGTAAATAAGTAAAAGGAGGTGAAAAAATCCTGTACATCAGCTAAACTTTGCTGACCATCCATGTGTATGATCTCAAGCTTCAAGCTAATTCAAGTTGGTTTAGTCTTCTTTTATTGAGATAGTATTTGCATTTGCTGAGGCTTAGGTCACACACATGGACAATTACCATAAACCTGCTGATACACAAAAGTTTGCTTGTGTGTCCAAACCCTCAGAACTTTTTTTTTTTTTTTACTATTTGCTCACCTTTTTTCTCTGCTCCAGTTTTTACTTTTTTTTTCCCTGAGGATGCTTCTCCACTACCCATTAGCTCCTTTGCTGATTTTTTGCATGCAGAATATGCATTTCATTTTAAACCTGACATAGGTGTATACTTAAAGCATGACATAAAGTATTCCAAGTAAAAGTGGGCAAATATTTTCGGTTGGAACGTTTTCCAAAAATAAGCCCATCTCAGTGCTAGGCAATCCACTTATATTCATCACTACTTTCAGCTGATTGAAACAGCAATTTAAACTGTGAAAAGCATATCTAAATAAACATACAATAGATCTCAAAAAGAAAATTATAATTTTCTCCTATGGAGGTATCAGCGCAACAATGAACATGATTCTAGACACTGCATCCGTTTTAAGCTGGTATAACCTTATTGAAAAAAAATATTAGCTGATTTGCATCAAGCTGAGAGAAAAAAGGTCATGGTACATTGTGGATACTGTAAAAGTAAGTAGCTATTTTAATTGCTTGGATGAGAGAACTTGAACAAGAGGAAAAATATCCTGAATGGATAATTGAATGTGTATGCAAGAGATAAAAATAATTAAATAAAAATTACCGTTTCTCCAGTAACCAAACTATAAAGAAATGCATGGTGCCATGAAATACAGCTTTCAAAATAACATAAGGAGGCTTATGTTACTTTCAGTGCTCAGCTGCAACTGAAATCCACATGTGGGAATCAGTTATCTGGGGATGGTGATTTTGCCATAGAGAATTCATTAATAAAGATTTTGTTTGTAACAGCCATTTTTTGAAAGCAGATAATAAGAAAATATTTCTGATTTCTGTGAGATGCACATTCTGTAGTTCCCTAGGCCTTATTCAACTGCGGCATACTATGAAACACCACCAATGGCTGTAATAGAGCCCAAGGCTAAGGAATGGGAACATTATACCTATCACAACCAATGAAATTATTCTAAAGTGAAATTCTATCTCCTTCCTTAGTTTTACCCTTCCTTACAAGCAAGTTTACTACTGTTTCTAGGTTAATCATTTTTTTCAGCACTTGAAAAACTGTCATATCCTGTACAGAAAACATACAAATATACAGAAACAAGGTGACGACCCCAGGGCTTGTTACTCGACTACAAAACAGACCCAAGCAAGAGCTACAAATAACAGCACAGGATTACAAATTGATAACAGCATGCTTCCTCACAGGTGACGAGGAGGCTGATCAAAACCAGGGCTCCAGACATCATGATGCAAAGCCTGATGGTGCCTGCTACATTTCCTCAAGCTGTAAAGTAGAGTGATACGTTTTCTGTTCTACTAAGTGATCTGCCACAGGTGCCAACATGCCTTACCTTTGACGAACAGCCAGATGCTCAGGCTTTTACCTATGCCATCCAGTTCCCTCATTGTTCCTCCAAACAATGTCTCCTGCATGATTTTGTTTGTTTTTCTTATTCTTTTTAAGCTTTCTCACTGCTGCGATAGCCAGTTTGATAGAGACAAGCAGCTGACATGCTTTGCTTTTCCCTGGCTAGTAATTATTTCCATTTCTCCCTTTTTTACCAGATAGCGATTATAGTCTGCAGGAAATTTTTTCTTGCATGGTATCCCCTCCAAAGCTTCATCTTTGCTGAAGGCAGCTCCTCATCAGTGAGAAAACATACAGCACAGAATACTCTGAGTAATATTTTGCAAAACAAATCCTGCTCAAAATACCTAGAAGTGTAGTGTATTTGCCTTTAATAACGGAGGAACATAGAGCTGTAGACAGGGTATAGAAGAGGGGAAAAGTCACAGGCATTTCAGTTTCAGATGATAAGCAGAAATGTGCAGGTGTTGCGCATCAGATGACCTTCCCTATGTGGGTCACCATTCATCAGTACTCTGTTAGCGGCCTTACCTAGGGCATCTTGGTGTGTCTCATTTCTCATGTCTCCATACAGGAATGATTACAATTCTTAAGTATGTTTAGGTTGGCTTACGGGCTGCTGAGCAGAGAAATAAATTTACAAATATTTGAGAGGTGTAAAAGCCATCAAAAGAGAAGAATTATAGTAATAGGACTAAATTAATATTAAAGAAATGCAGAGTGTAAAGTCAAAGCTACTTAGCATTTATAATAGTTTCTCACTTAACAGTATATCTGGTCCCTTTGTGATTTTCTCAAGAAAAAAAGGCTGCAATATGGATACATTTGTTCTTCATTCCAGGCATAGCATATAAAGAGGTTATGGTGACACGACACTTGTGCTTGTGTATGCATGCCTGTGACTCAGACCTCTTTCATCTTGACAACAGAAGCTGTTAAGTGACCTATAACTGATATTGCTGATTTAGAACATCCTTTAGCTCAGGCTTGCTTTTGTAGCTTTTATACAACAGAGGAATCGGGGTCCTGCTACTACCTGGAAATACTTGTGACCTAGAGAGCAAGTATCCCTTCTGTAAGACAGATGACTTTGCAGAATGTCAAAGAAATGTGAACTGCTGGAAAAATAGTATTCCCACCACAAAACTATATTACTAGTTAACATTATTTATATGAATATGAAATTAAATTCTTCTTTATAGTCTATAAACCATAATATAGGATTTTTATCTTGAATTCACTTGGGCTTCTGGTTTGGTTTTGGACCAAACTCTCCAATACGAAAAGAAGTAAACCAGTTGCAGTTCAGTTTATTGTATGTGTTCATGTCTGTTGAAGAAGTTAAAAAAAAATCTGAATTAGATTACCCTCAACTGAAATTCAGTTACCCACAACTGAAATTCATCACAGAATCTGAACTAATGCAGATACAGTAAAAATTAAACTTCTAGGCAACAGATGTGACAGTAGCAGGACCTGAAGGTGTCCTGGATATTCCTCCTAAAGGAACAGGAGGTTGTCTCTTAAACAAATGTCTGTTGGCTTTTACACTGTGTAAGGTACACAAATGCAAGACAGAACCATTACACTGCAGTATTTATCAGAAAGAAATCAACGGAAATATAAGCAGTCTTGGGGGTTTTTTACTTTATTTAGCTACGGCAATATTCTAAAAAATATTTCAAAACGCAGCTGAGCTTGGGACACTGCAGCAATTTGAAACACTATTATGTGGAGGTAGGAATTTCTATTATTTTTTTAAATTTTCTATTATTTCATTTTCTGTGAACACCTCTTTGGTATATGGTGTTCAGCAAGTGTGGTTCTGCAGCAGTATGTCTGCCCCACCCTGAGGGACTTCTGAGACATGACACTGGATTCCAATCCCAGGACTGAAAAGTGCCTTTGTTTGCCTTTAAGTGCCCTGCCTGGCAGCATTAATGTTTCACCACAGATCTCTGTCCTTCTATCCCAGCAAGTGCAGCTATAATGCTTCCTTCTCATTCCCTAGTAAAATCAAACAAACAAACAGACCACAATCCAACAACAAACGACAACACAAAACCCAATACTGTTTCTGAAAGGTAAATGACTGGAAACTGCTGGCTTGTACTACCAAGTCTAACATATTGTCTGACAAATTCAGCAAGCTAGGTGCAATCCATAGGAAATGTGTACACTGTGTCTATTTTTGTAAATAGAACTGGTTTACCATTGAGGAGAAAGCTATTAAAAATTAGTGAGAACACAAATTGCATCTGAAATTACTTGCAAAGCTCTGTACCGGAATCAGTAGAATTAAGTTTCCAGATTTGGTAAATGCTTCCTGGATATTTTTGAGCAAGTTATTTATCAGTATTTGCCTCATCTTCCTGGAGAAAGTTTCAAGCCTTTTTCTCATCCTAGTTGGAACTATTCACTATAGTCAGATTGCCAGTTATCTTACTGTCTGCAAAGTTTGACAGCTTTCAGAAAGAAAAAAACAATCAGACACTCACAGAAGTAAAAAGCTGAGGTGAACAGTTCAGAAATAAATTGCATTCTGGCTAATTTGCTAAATCTGAAAACTCTAAAAGACTTAGCAAATACTTACAAATACCAAATACATTCTCAGCTTATGGAAATAGTTTGGAAACTATTCCAGAGTAAAAAAGAAAAGCTGAAATTTCAAACATTTTTTTGGTTTGACAACTGCACTTTGAGCAACTCTTACCATAACTAATCACAGATGTATCAAGAAAAACAAAAGCCACTCATGTTGTGGGTTTTTTATTGTTTTCATTTCTTTCTTTTATAACAGAATGAGAAATGTCAATTTGTCTACTGGATAGTTACACAACTTGACCTTGAGTTCTGACTTTTAGTTGATGATTAGTCTTGAACAAGTCATTTAACTCACAACTTTATCCAAATAGCAGAGCCTATTCCATCCCAAGATGCTCAAGCGACATCTGTAGAGGGCTTGGAACTCCTCAGAAGTAAAAACAAGGGGTAAGGGTTACGAGTCACAACAGTGGAAATTCCAATTAAATGTAAGACAAAAAATATTTACATGAGAGTGGTTAAGCACTGCATACCAAGAGAAGTTTCAGAATCTCTGTTCTTGGGGATTTTTCACTACTTATTTGGAAAACTGCTTGAGCAATCCGGCCCAACTGTGAAGGTAGCCCCACTTTCAGGTGCAGGAGGCTGGATTTCATGTCCTCCAGAGTGTCTCCTCCTACTTAAATTTCTGATGTTTAGAAATCTAGCGTTGTAATGAGGGTTTTTTTGTGTTGTTGACTCTCCAGTGTCTGAAAACAAGATGGACTAATTGATACCAAGCATGTGTACTGGATGACAATAAAGGAAATCTGAATCTGAGTGCTTGCTGAATGCCAAAAGAAGCAGCAGGCTTCAGCATACACCCTGTTTTCCGCATATTTAGGTACAGCTGTGAATTCTTTTTAAAAATCTAGAGAAAAGCATGCTTCCTTCAGCCACTAGTGTAATACCTGTTGGCTTCCACCAGAAAGAGACAATAAAGAGACAGAGAACTTAGGGAATATTTTCATTCATTTTTGAGGGTTGGACGAGTTTGTAGCAAAAGGTTAGGAAGATGTTTGTGGCCAAAGTAAGTAGGTATTGCCCAGAAAAAAAGACAGACTCCTACTTCTCACTCCTGCTGTTCACACAGGTCTTTTCAACATTCAGTCTCTGCTGGATAAAAAAAAAAAGCTTCCCATCAAACAGGAAACAGAATAAACATGTATATCTAATTGGCCCTGTAGGCTTGACTTTGGTAAAAAACCACTCAGAGTTGAGGTACAGTGTTGCATTTTTCCAGGAGTCTTCAGTCGAGGCTGTACTCACTAAAGCCTGCATGTGGCTTTTGCCTGGAATTTAGCTGCTCCAAACAGAATAGAATAGGCTAGACTAGACTAGACTGGACTAGACTAGAATAGAATATTTCAGTTGGAAGGTACCCACGACTAGTCCAACTGCTTGACTACTTCAGGGCTGACCATTAGTTAAACCATGTTGTAAATGGCATTGTACAAATGCCTCTTAAACACGGACAGGTTTGGGGCACCAATCACTTCTCTAGGAAGCCTGTTCCACTGTTTGCCCACCATTGCAGGAAAGAAATGCTTCATAATGGCAAGTCTGAATATCCACTGGGGCAGCTTTGAACCAATCCCACTTGTCCTGTCACCGGATACCAGGGAGAACAGCTCAGGGCCTCCCTCTCCACTTGCCCTCCTCAGCAAGAGCAACGAACTTGCCCTTCAGTCTTCTTTTCTCTAAACTAGACAATCCAGAGTCCTCTGCCACTCCACACAGGACATGCCTTCCAGCCTTTTCACCAGCTTTGTGGTCCTCTTCTGGATGCATCCAAGGACCTTCACAGTCTTCTTTAATGGTGGGATAGGAGACCAGAGGAACAGTTGACTGGCTCAAAACAACCACGTGGGAAGGGGTGGCAGCACAGGGGCTGTAGGTGGGACAGTGCATTGTACCCCCCACCCCTGGAGCCCTTTCACACTACACAACGTGGCGTAGGCACATTTGAAAAGTTAGCTCGTGGTCATGCTGTAATGGGGGCGGCCTGACTACATGGGACCACTAGGAACATTCTGTCTCTGTGTGAAACACAGGTGCAAGACTTTAGTGCTGAAATTAGCATAAGCTTGGCTGGGGGACGGCTCCACCAGACTGGAACAGATAAAAGGATGGTGGCACGTGCACAACATGGTGTGCTCCACTACCCTGGATTTAAAAGCTGCTGAATCCCATAGTGTCCTCCACTGTCCTGGATTTAAAAGCTGCCGAATCCCGGGGTGGTGACTATCTAGCTTTTTCTCCCTTTTTTCTTTTTCTTTCTCTTTTTCTTTCTTCTACCTTCTCCTCAAAATAAGTTTCGAAGTTTGCAAAGTTAAGGTTTGCAAAGTGCCTTATTTTGTCTGGATATTTTAAAGATTTCTAATTTAAAGTTTTCCAAGTGCCTTATTCCATTGGAATGTTCTAAAGTTTGCAGGTAAAAGTTATTGAACATCTTGAGAATTTTCTTGCTTTTCCCATGCATTGCCCAGAGTAAATATACTTTCCCCTAAACCATTGAGTAGACTAGGGCATTACATGAAGTCCAGACATGCACACAGCACTCCAGGTGAGGCGGCACCAGTGCTGAATACAGAGGGATAATCACCTCTTTTGACAGGCTGGTGGTGCTGTGTTTGATGCGTCCCAGGGTGCAGTTTGCCCTCTTGGCTGCCAGGACACACTGGTGATTCACCTCCTCATCTTGCTCCTAGTTATGAGCACAGCCATGCTGACAGGAAAGTTGGCTCTGTGCCCTGCAAGGCCAGTTGTCTGACACTGCCTCTGGAAAGGCTGAGAAGCTGTAAGCCATGACTAGCCCTCTTCTCGGACGGTCTTACTGGATGACGGGAATTGCCTCATTGTGTGAGTTGTGATACACAATACTCTGGCAAGGTCCCGTCTGATTTACAGTCATCTCAGACAGACAGAAAAGAGACTTAAGGAGGCAGACAGGCCTAAGAACAGTTTACTGGAAACAGAACCCTGGAGAGGAAAAAAGACCCGAGCCAAAGTAAAATAAATCATCAACCTGTGGAGTCACCATCCCTGGAAGTGTTCAAGAAATTACTGGATGTGGCATTTCGTGTTATGGTTTAATGGACATGGACGTGTTCAGTCAGAGGTTGAACTTGATGATCTTAGAGGTCTTTCCTAATGATTGTATGTTTCTATTCTATTTTCTGCAATTTAACCTTCATGCACTCCTCTCACATGAATGGTTATTTACATAAAGGTGTCTTCTGTGAAAAAGAGACTATTAGGAAATATGGCAGGAGGCACTCCTAATCCCACGCACCATGTAAGTACTGAATAAAAACTTTGATACATTGACTATCGAGGGACTGTTTTCTTTTACATCTCGTATAAATGCCCAATATCAGGCAGGATGAATTGATCGACACCAGCCATCCTCCAAATATTCCCATTATTGTCTCACCTGCATCCTTGGAATACTCTTTTTGAGGGCAGCCTGCTTGGACGGTCCTCACCTCTCCCAGTGCTGTAACCTTTCCTCAACAGTGAAACTAAAGAATCTTCCCATGTACTACCCATAGCTGAGACACCATCATCCTGTAGGAAATGCAACTAACAGAGCAAGATATGTTTCTGCCTCTCAGCTCACTGTTAGCCTTGAGGTGGAGACTATTTCTACTAAACTCAGGGGAGCTAGAACTGACTAGCAAAGTGAGGGATTTCAAACTCAACAACTTTGCAAAGGAGCAAAGGTGGGCAGCTCACCTGTTAAATATTTTTACAAGGCAATAGATCTCCCCATTGGGAAGTCCCCTTAAGCACAGCCTGAGTCTTAGAAGTTCCAGAAGGCCTGCGTATATATTTTGTTAGGTACATTCTACCTGCATCCCTGGAAATAGCAAGGCCATTTTCTGCACTGGTATCTATCACACACCATGCTTAGGACAGTTTAAATAGAAAATTCTAAGCGCTTGTTGTTCTCCTTTACCCCCATGTTAAACCAAAACCAAATCTTTCTAACCATTTCAGTTACAGTTCCTAAAGTAAAGTGTAAAATATGATTATGGATACTGACTTCGAGCTGACCTTTGTTCTTAGCATTAAAACCAGAAAATTAGAATATGACTTTGCTCTTTGGAAAAATGGATATTCCAGAAAATTGAGCTTAGGAAATAATTTAGACTTTTGTGTCAACAGCATTTAACAGGAGGCTGATGAGAACATGACAAGTGCCACTGTTTCAAAGAGCTTTCATCATCAATATTCCCAGATGGTTTTAATGATGTCATTTATGAGAAATAAATTCAAGAGGCACTAAACCCAGAAAAGATTACTGAAAAAGTACATGCTAAGTATATTTCTTTTTAAAATGGAAGACATTTTCTTTATTAGTGGGTTTCTCTGAATTTGTGAGGTCCCAAGTTTAGCTAATAGGTATGTCAAAATTCCCGTATGTTCTACAGTGCATACAAAACCTTCAAGGCATTTTTATTTCCTAAAAATAATTCCTATGGAAAAAAATATGCATGTGGAATAAAATCTTTCAGAAGCAAAAAAGAGAAGAACTGCATGCACAGGTTACATTTCTTTGAAAACAGACGGGAACATGGGATGTTTTTCCTACAAAAACATTAGTTAGTAGCTGTCTTCACAAGACTTTTAAAACCTAGTAACTGAAAATTAGCACTTGAAAAATTACATTTATATATACAATTATAAAAATACACAGAAATGAGATCTACTGGACAGCATGAAAAATCTGGTATATTATTTATTTATCATTGTAGACAGTTGGCTCCCAAGGGAAATGGTTGTGCTTAATTAATTAGAAAGAGAAAAAGATACACAAATTTGCATTCATCAATTGTTTTTAAGTGTTCTTCAGCATCATCAAAGCAAAACCTAGAAAGAAAGAAAAACAGTCTGAGGCTTTCTAATATTATATATGCAACTTTCTAATATTACATATTCTGCACAAATCTATTCTATTAATGCATCTTTAAAGTTAAAATTTTTTTTCAAACATATTTGAATCCAGCTAACAGGTTTTAATTGATATACAAGAATCAGACTATTGATGTACTCTCAGCTTACTCAACTGTGTAATTTGTATGAAAACCTAAGGTAATCTGTTCTGACAAAAAGATGCAGGGTAAAGCATTTGTGAGACCAGTCTTAAAGATCTCAGTGTCACTCCAAGGCAACACCTTCAAAACTGGAAACTGTAAAAGCCAGCAAATTTTGCCTCCTTGCTCTGAATTGAAAGAGGATTAATATTGCACAGTTATATGCACCTGTTAATGATCAAATCTTTGTCCATTAGCTGCATGGGAAGAAACAAACTATGGCTTTGAATAATAATTTGCATGAAACATGGAATACTTGTGTAAAAATATTTAAGAAAAAAAGAGGGATTCTTACGTATGTTAAGGAAGATAAAGACAGGAAATCAAGTTATGCACAACAGAACCTAACAGAAAAATGGTGACAACCAATAAGTGTTGTTTCAAAATGTCCATATTTGTCTTCTAATTGCCAGTTAAAACTTTCACAATGTCTTTAGCAGTCACTCTCTCCACGTGTTTGAATTGAGGAACAGAAAACAAAACACAGTTTTAAAAGTTAACGAAACAAAGTGAGATGGAGAAAACACTGCAATGCACGCTGCAAAGGATTGGGCTTTTTCGCTGAAACCAGAAAGAGATTTTTCTTAATTACTTTTAAGTGATTTTCTTTCCTTCTCCTCCCCCACCTCCTTTTTTTTTTTTTTTCCTGGCACTCTAGTGCTGTCTGGAGTACTCAAGTTTTGCATAGAAACCACCTGTAGACATCAGCTATCTCTGCCACTATTTGCATGGTTCAAATTTCCTGGTATTATCCTTTGCTTTTCTCCTCTTACTCAGTCTTTCATGCACAAGCCCCCTCTATTTCTTTTTGTGAAAAAAAACCCAAGGAGTCAACCTCTCGTCCCTTTCAATTTCCTCCTCTACCAAGAGCAAATCTGCAGGATTATAGGGGAGAACTTGAGAAGAAATTAGAGTAAACAATACTTTTGGGCCTATTTATGGAAAGGGAATAAGGAGAGGATGAATCAGCCCACATAAAATGAATCAGTCCCTCTTGCCTTTCTCAGCAGGCAGGTAAAATAATGATTCATGAGCTTTTGGCCTAAAGGAGTCAGAGCAAAGCTCAGATGCAGAGGCTACAGCCTGAAAAACCTACAGTTCTGTAAAATACCTGTGGGAAATATTTTGTTAAGAGGTGTCTCAAAAGTTGGTGTGATTGCTTGAAGTCCTTAAAGAGGAAATTGACATCCTTTAAGAACCATCCCGAAAAGCTTAGATTATTTTTTTTCCCCAAAACTAAAATTTATATATAAGCTAGACTTGATTGGTGTCTATTTTCTTTAATCATGTGTTCCGGAGTTCTCATTTCAGATTTTAAGTCTGAAGGAAATTTCCTGTCATAAGTATTTATTACTTTTTACCAGCTCTGCTAAATGTTTGTGTACATCTATGCAATTTATTTTATCTTTTGAAGGTTCAGTTTAACACATAAGCAGTCTGTGATCTGTACTTAATTGAAATATATTGCACACCAAGATATATGGTAATTTGACACTAAATTAAATGAAAATACAGGCTCATACTAGAAAATCTAAATTAATTCCTTGACATAAGGAAGGATTCCCAGACCGGAATAATTTTCTAAAGGAAACTAGCCAGAAGAACAGCAAAAGGAATAAAATAAAATTTTTTTTAATTAAAAAAAGAAGAATAGAATAAATAAAGAGTCACCCAAAAACTTGAAAAAAACATCAAAACATTAAGTTCTGCAGAGCACATTAACACTAAAAACAGCATTAGTATGTGGGGATTGGAAGGTAATAAATGTGATGCCAAATTGTAAAGTAATGTCTAGGGAGCAAGAAATCAACGAAATAAAACTTCCATACCAAGTAAATTGGTTGAAATTATAAGAATGAGTAGAATTAGCAGATGTTATGTAACTATGACATGATGAGGGAGAAATAGCTTGGGTATTGTAATGGGGAATCACTTGTTGCAGGTGTGTTAATAGTTCTTGGAAAAATAAATAATCCAACGAGCAACAGCAAACTGAAATCTTGAGAGATTATTTTGTAAAGAGTCCTTTCAAAAGTCTAATTCAATTAATTCCTGGTTGAAGTATAAAGCAAAAGGTAGGAATCAATGGCAGTTTTTTTCAATAGAAGTTCCAGTTAGATCCCAGTGGCATCTATGCCTGAATTTGGTTTTGATTACATTGAGGTAGAAAAGGAACAAATAGTGAAGTGACAAAGTTTATTTATATGCCATTCAGGGTGATAAAACTAAAGGTCATATGTGGAAATTTACAGGGATTTCTTATAGTATTGAGTGACTGGGCAATAATCTGACAGCCAAGACTGGATGGTGATAAATGTGAAGTAATGTAGAAGGACTAAAATAATCTTTGACATACATAGAGAGTGATGAGCTCCACTCTTACTATTCCCATTCAAAAATGAGATTATAATCATATTGAAAATAGTTCTATGAAACCTGCACATTAATAACAATTTGCAAAAATAAATATCTGGGATTATCAGGAAACAAACAGAGAAAGAAAACAAGAAAACATCATTATCACGGCTTTAAATCTATGACTCAAATACATCTTGCTTATTAGATGTAACTATTAATCCTGTCCCACTAGTAAGACATGAAAAAGATTAAAAAGACACAGTAAAATATCAAAATGATTGTCAAACCCAGTGTGGCTTTCTGCAACACTAGGAAATGAAAGATCTGATCCTAAGGTAAGCAACAATTGTGCAGTCATTTACCCAATAAAACCTCTTACTGTCAAAATGTTGCGCTTCAAACAAATGATTTCAGAATTATTTCATTCTATTTAAAATAATTGCATCAGTGTAACAATTTCTCATTCCTTTTATCATCTATTGTTGAGGAACAGTGTTTATAGGAAGGGTGGCAAAAATAAGTGTGAATTGAAAGTCCTACACCTTGTTTACTTTGGATGGGAGATTATCAGGGCCTTTCAATGGAGCAGATGCAGATGGAAATTTTGAGTATTCAGAGCAAATGGTAAAACTGAAGGCTTGATCTGTAATTTCTGAATGTCATTAGATATTTGATCCTGCTCTTATTATGCTGAGGATTGTCATGGGAAATGAGAAACAAAGCAAGGGAAAAATGATCTCCCTAAACAAGATCCTCAGATAGAATGAGAAGGCATCCACGAAAACAGACAGAAGTATCTCAAAAGAAAGTCAGAGATTTTTACATTCAAGACTGCAAATCAATAGTGGATAATTATGTGGGGTCTTGATAGATCTTAATCTCGATCTCTTCAGATCTTTCTAACTTGAAAATTAGCTCTATTAAAGTGCAGAAATCCCACAAAAGGATTTGAGACTCAACTGATGGAAGGATAACATGATTAAATCATTGATTAACCTGAATGACTGCAGGAAATTGAGAAGGAAACCAGTGCTGAATGAAAAGAAACAAAACCCTTTAATTACTGATCAAAGATAGAAATGTGTCATGTGATTGCAATTTTCTACCATGTATCTGCATGGAATTACTTCTCTAGTTCTGCATGGAATTACTTCTCTAGTTCTTTGAGACTTAACTAGAGGATGTCCTATAAATATGTCTTCATAATCATACCCTTTACAATAAAATTTTCAGATATTTTGATGTTGGTTGTGCCTAGGGATTTCAAAATAATCCAGGAGTTCTCAGGGTGAAAAGTTTTAGAAAGATCATGGCTGATCTGCTGATATTTACACAGTTATTTTAAAATGTCATAGAATCATAGACTGCACTACACTTCTGGTTTTAAGACACTACACCATGTTGTGGTATAATCCATTCATTTCTGGATCCTCTGATCATTCACAGCATCCAGCCTGAATTAGGGGAAAAAATAATGTCCCTTTTTTTCTGTGGCTTTATGAGCTTCTAAGAAAGAAGAAGAAAGAAGGAGACAGTTCACAAGTGCAAAAAAATCCAAATACAGATATTTAATTATTTCAGAACAATGCAAAATAAAATTCCACTGTACCTAGATATTTTTAAGAAACAAAACCTCGTGAACATTTAAACTTCTTTATTTAAAAGCACAGGACATTTTTCTGGGTTGCAGATACCCAGGCTCTGGGGCAGCAGGCTCGGGGGCTCTGTGAGGGGAGGCCGGGGCTGCCCCAGCCAGACACAGCCGGATCCAGCCGGTTCCAGCTGGATCCAGCCACCCGCCACAGGGCACGGCTGAGCCCCACACACAAGGTGGGAGTGGCACTGGGGAAAAATTTAAGAAATGACAAAATCACCAGATGACAGCAAGGAGTAGGGGACGGGGGAAAATGGAATAAACAACTCTGGGAACACTAAGATGGGAGAAAAAGGAGTTGGAGAAGATGGTCCGTGTGCTGGAGCAGAGATCGCCCTGCAGCCCCTGGAGAGACCGTGGTGAAGGAGGTGTTTCCCTGCAGCCTGTGGCAGGACCCACACAGAGGCAGGGGAAAAGTGTGAGGAGAAGGAGCTGTAGAGCAGAGATATTATGGTCTTACCACATAAGATCCTCATTCCCCATCCCCCTGCACATGGTGGGGTAGGGGAGGTAGAGGATTTTGGCAATGGAGTGAAGTTGAGCCTCGCAGGGGAAAAGAAAAAGGTGGGATGGAGGAGGTGTTTTAGTTTATCTTTGTTTCTCATGGTACAAATCATTTTTACTTGGCAATAAATTTAATTGTCCCCACATTAATTCTGTTTTGCCTCTGGTAGTAACTGGTAAGTGATTTCTCTGTATTTATCTCTAGCCACCAAGCTTTTTCACCTTTTTTTCTACTCCCAACATCCTGTTGAGGAGGTGGAGTGAGAGAGCATATGGGTGGAGGTCTGACTGGCAATGCCATGACACTAAATCCAAGCATGGTCATCTGTGAGGACATAGCAAGATTAATCTTGAGATGCCACATATAAAATTTAAATTCATATCTACATCTATATTCAACGGACAATAAATTTGAAGAATTTTGTTTTGAGAATTAAGTTTTGATGTATAAAATACAAACTAAGGAGTACATGACTAAATTTAGGTTGTTTATGGTAATACAATGCAACCCTTAATATTTTCTTTTTCTAACTTCAAAATAAAAAGACATGGGTTATATATATATAAATATATATAGATATGTGTATATCTTATACTCAGAACACTTGCACTTACATTTTCCAAATGACTTTTCAAGTCTCTCAGGAAATGTTTGCATTTTAAGAATCCAAAGTATCTCAGTTGGAGTTATAGTGCAGTTATTTTAACTTGTGGATTTTAAGTTATACATCTTTTTACTCTTTAGTAGGTGAAAGAAAAATATAAACTTTAAAAAGTCATAAAAATTGGATAACATTCTATAACATTCAATCAGGAAACAATGGCAACCAGCAGCCATTATCACTTAACTAAAAATAATTGCAGTATTAAAATACTATAAAGGCTTTTCATGTCATAAAGTGAGATACTCCAATATTTTAGTATTATAGCATTAACTTTAAAAGCTTCAGACTCTGTGGCAGTTATTTTCCATGTGGCTGATATGTACACTTTGCTGTTGAATCCTTTGAGGAAGTACATTTTAGAGAGTAAAATAATTCTGGAGCCTATTACAAGCCATTACATAGCACAAATATTATTAAAATCACATCCAACTTGGAGCTGTAGTTGAGGGACCAAAATATAGAGGTTGAAGGATCCCCATGAGTGTAATTACATTCATATGGAGTGAATGTAAGAAAACTTAAGTGGAAGAAAAGTGATTCCATGTCAACTCAAAATATAGATGTTGAGAAGCCATTTTAGTCTCACATGGATGATAATGGTTATATTTAAATTAATTTCAATCAGAACTCACATTTTCAATCTATTTTCTTCTTTAATAAATTGTGATACTATCAGGATGAGAGTCTAACATAAATCTGTGAACCAGGTGATACTTTCCCGTTTAGTTACTGGTACTCCAGTTGCTTGTTACTGATACAACAGCCAGAAAAACAATTCTGATATTCATTGTTTTGAAATATGACCTTTTAGCTTTCATTTTTCATTGACAGCAAAGGTCTAGAAGAGACAGTTTTAGTTGTTCCTTTACTTATTGTGAACTATAGGTATGTACAGAAATAAATTTGCCAATATGCTCTCTTAATCTTTTGCTAATTATTTAATTTAGTAACATATGTTAAAACAAAATGAAAATATTTTGAAAAAAATACCTTTTCAACCATTTTGTGATCGTAAAGAAAGCAAGTGTGCAAAGAATACACATTTCCACATGGAAGGTGGCAAGAAATACAGTGGCCAATATTTTTCCTCCTGATTCTGTAGCGGGTCAGGGGCTCAGCCTGCTTAGACAATACACCTCCTTCTACTGGTTAACTGACACGGTGTCAGCACCTATTCTGTCTTCCCAAGACTAAAGGGAAGACAGAATAGGTGCTAAACTGTCTTTGCTCACTCTTCAGAATATCTGGTCTGATGTTTGGGAATAGTTTCTACCCTGTGTTCACACTCAAATTTTGCAAACAAAATTCTGGGAGGAAAGCCTGGGAAGACTCAGGCCAAAAGTGTGTCAGCAGTCATTCCAGAAATTTGTAGTACTGACAAGAGTACCTGGAAATCCTTAACTTGCTAATATAGACATAAATTGTTCTTCTCTAGGGTACATACAAACTGGTTAAATATTCTGACTGCTTGTCAGTATTACCTGTGCCCTAGATTTCGCACTGATAGGTAGCTCTGTGAGAACAGATATGGCCTGGGCATTCAGTATATATAGGTCCTGACCTCCAGAGGTTCTCACAGATTTCAGTTCTGCTAAATGACAGGCACTGTGATTGATGCCTGCCAAATGTTTGCTTTCTTATCCTTGTCCGTGAGAAATAGATGGGTGGGATATGTTTTTGAGGATTTTTTTTTTTTTTACTTTTATATACTCATTCGTTTTCTGAAATGTGTTAATGATATAATACGCACAAGAAAAAAGGTCAGGTTGCTGGGTCAGTGGGACCCATTTGTGCCTTGCTGTCAGATGGCATCAACCACTGAGAAAGTTTTCTTTTTCACACAAGAAAGTTCTGCTCTCACTGTTTTATGTTCTGGAACTGTATGTGGTGGTACCCAACACACAGAGTTAATCATGCTATAACTTTAATTAGTCTTTTGGCGTATGTGCTTCTGAGAAGAGCAAGTGAATGCAAGGAGCAAGCAATTGACTGTAGATATTGAAGAAGGCAGTGCTACTGAGGAGAAAATTACTATTTTCTGAAAAGGAAGGAGTGTTGCTGGTACTTGCATATATACAGTCTGTATATATAGAAAGCTTTTAACCTCAGCTCCATTCTTCTGGTCTTGTCACATCAGGTATCTTACTTCCTGATATCCTATCTGTCCCTGTACCAAGTACAAGAAAAAGAAAGTTTAGCTAATATATACTTGGCTGACTTTCCACCACTTTTGGATTTTTTCCCAACAACAAGGAATCTTCCCTCATTCCTTGATAGCTCTTTGAAAGCAGTTTTGACACCAGCCTTGGTTTGACTTTGAGATCAAGTTTAGATGCTTTCAATAAAAAAAAATGTTTGCCATACTTGAAAAATCTCTTTCTCTGCACTGCAAGCACACTCACAGACCTCATCCCACTCCCTCTCCCTCCCCCAAAAAATTTTCTACCCCTCATTCAATTTCTTGACTAATGCCCACATCCTGTAACCTTGTGAACATGGGCAATATTAATACTATTTTTTAGATTTTTACCCAAGTCACCAGTCCCTACAGATAATGAGTTTTCTAGCAATGACCCTTTGAACCTCAGGGAGGAACTTCCACTCTTCTAGAATAAACTCTCTGCCTGGAAGGAATGCCTTTGAAGTTTTCAGCAGGGAGGCCTTGACACAAGTCTGCTGGTCTCAGCATTTACGTAAAAATGGAACAGCCCCCAGACCCCACAGTTGGAACCATTCTTCAATGTATTCAAATTACAATTTGAGTACAGCCCTCAATTTCAAAATATTTTCTATTTTTACACTTGCAAACCAAAATTAATCACTGAATTAATTTCAGCCATAATTGAATGACCCCACAAGCAAAATAGCTTCCGAGAATCATCAGGGACTTCAGAGCAGCTTTCTGGCATCATTGCAGTTTCTTCCCTCACAGATCTGGGCTTGCAGAAAGCACCTCGGGAGAGCCGATACAAAGAGGCAGGAAGTTGACTGCACACTTGCACATTCCAAGTGTCCAATCCTGCAGAGTGAGGTCACTGAGTCCTGGAAAGACATCTGAGAGAATTAAACTAGTCTCATAAACTGACATCATCTGAGAGGAATTAGAGAAAGATGTACAGGAAAAATAAAGCTATTAGTATTATAGAAAAGCCACATAACACAAATAAAAACAAGCATCTAAAATGCCTGCAGGCAGCTCAAATGATAGGCTGAGTGATATTTTATAATTATCCATGGGATGTTTTTTGTTTAATTATGACTTCACTTCATCACATTGAAAGCTAGCATCAGTAGGAAAAGCAGTAGGAAGCCGGTTTTAAATGTTCAGCAGAGGATGCTGAGAAATATTGTCAGAATCATCAGCTTAAGCCTGACAAAGTCATGCAAACTGAAGGAATTCAAAATGGGTCATGCACTTCAGGTGACCTCCACAGGACCCTGTGTATTATGTGGCACAGGGACAAGTTGGTTTTTGTTTGTTTTGTTTTGTTTTTTCTTATACATTACACTGTATTTATGAATTTAAAATAGGAAATTGCTGAGGGCAAATACATTCACAAAATATCCATGTCATTGGGTTTATCATAAGAAAGGAAAGAGAACTTTAATCTCAAGTCTGAACAATACAGCCATGCTTTTGTCTATGACCTTGTAGTCTAATACAATTAAGACTACATTATATTGGTACGGAAGATCAGTTTCTTTTATATGCAAAACAACTTTATTTATAAAGTAAGCTAATCTGAAAGCAAACAAAAGAGGCACCTGGATTGTGGCAGTGGTGAAAACAGAGGGAAGCATCTGTACAGTATTTGGAGAAATTTCCACCTCTTCTGAAATTTGTATCTCAATTATGACAGAGAGAGACATGGATGAGATTCTTCATATACTTTCACATCAGAAGACACAAACCATTATATAGTCCTAGATCAATTAGGACTGAATGGTTGACACAGTCAGGATTAAACCCAAACAAGGTGGACTGAATGGAGTCTATGCAGTGATATGTGCAATTCTTTTTAAAGTGCCTGCTGAGATGATCCTCGTGAAGGATATTCTCTAAATGTGAAATATAAACATTGTCAGAGCAACATAAAGTATCCATTGGCTTTAAAGATGTTCACAGAGTACAAAAGGCCTTATTTTCCACTTTCCTGATAAATTGCATCTTAGTGTCAGCGAGGTGATACCTAACATTTACGTAGAAAACCCTGGCATGTAGAATCAGCTTTAGGTAGAAGCCATAACCATTGATTCTTCAGAGATCTGAAACAAATTCATCATTCTTGAGTGCAATGTGGCATCCATCGCCACAATCAGGGAAGAGTGAAGCATCAAATAAGTAGACCTCTAAAATCGTAGACTGAGATTAGGCTTTCTCAAACAGCCATGGCCAATAAGGCTGTTCTATGGCTGGGGTCTGCATGCTGCTGATAGCAGGATAAGACAAGATCTAAGGTTTCCAGCATGTTCTCTCATCCTTTGAAATGGTGTTAGAGAAAGCAATTGCACTGGCTGTTGTACAATTTCCTTGGTGAACTCTGCAGTCTGAGTGGAGAGCAGTGTGTTGCTCTGCTTGCTAAATTACCTCTTGAAGAAAAGCAGATGAATCTAATTGATTAGGTTAGCTAACAGCCATTCAGACAAGAATAAACCTGAACACTTAGATTTAGCAATGCAGAACTTTTATAGACACTGAAAAGGTAATTTTTTTTTCTATTGGTAGTGTGACTTTAGATCACAGTGTTGAGAAACTTCCTTATGAAATATATAAATAGCAAATAATTTGGAAGAAGAGAACTGAAAACTCATTGATGGCATTCACAGAAAATGTTCATGAAAGTGGAGCGAACATATGAAGCCTGAAATGGTGAACAAATGACTACATCAGTAAATCACAAATCAAAGATTTTTTTCCTTAGAACTGTGGGGAAAAAAATTAAAAAATAAGATAACACTGTCACTTCATATACAGCAATTTTTGTTAATGCCAGTGGAAGAAAAATATTCAGTACCGTCACGTGAAAAAATGGATGAGGAAGCCCAACCAAGAATAACAAGTCATATTAAAAATAAATGGACTAATAATTAACCAGTCTGAAGGTTTGTGGGATAGGCAGTTTGGAGAAACACATTCAGGTTTTTTCGGTCCTTCTCATACTATAATCTTTACATTTCTTATGCATTAAAATTTAATTTATAAGCTGTAAAAATATTGTAATTCCATATATTTCTTGGAATCTCAAGCAGAGATTTTTGGTATTGTTAGTATCACTATACATTATTAGTATCATGTACAAAGTATGCCTGTTAACTGTTTATCCCAAAGTGATTTATAGTGGTATATCTAGGGTGCCTTCAATTCCCTTTCACCAATATTTGCTATCACATGAAAGAGAATAATTTCTCAACACTGCTGGTATGGGGACAGTTTCTCTCTTTCATATGAGAGGGTAAAGAATGTATGGGACTTGATTTCTGAGAAGTTTTCTGAAAGCCTCTTTCTCCCTTCTTGTGCCTTCGCTGAATTCTCCACTTCATTCCTTTTAAGGCAGATGGGCAAGGTGAGAGTAAACTGATAAAAAAAATTAGAAATCTGTGTAAGAGGAGGAAAAGAATGTACATGAGCGCCAAGCTCCATCTACTTTCTCAAATGGCTTTTTCATAGGGACTGGTGCTGGCTTGAACAGGAGGAGGCAGTGCTGCCTCATGTCTCTGAAACATTTCACTTTGAGGTTAGTAAACCATCCTGTTACACTGGCACACACACCCCTAAATTTCTCAGTGCAGATCTAACACAGACTAGAAAAGCAGTTTTTCTCATTGTGAAATAGATATCTGATGACTGGTAAGCTGAGTAATTCTTTAGGATCTACTGATCATGCTGACTAGTTTTAAAATAACTTCACAAGAACTTAAGCACGCAGTGTGTACATGTTAGTCCTTAAATTTAAGAATCTGACTGCAAATCATAGCCTTGGGTCTGTAATAGTGACCTATGCAATAGAGGTTCAGTTCTGCTGGAACTGTAATCTGAAATTTATGTGTGCCGATTCTGTGTGGACAGGAGTTGTGAAGAGCATATGCTTTATATAGTAAGACATAAGGCCACAGTTATCACTGGCTATTGAAAATAAAAACAAATTGTCTACTCTCTATTCATATTCATGTAAATGACATAGATTTCCAGTTAATCCAATAGTTTTGCAGTGGTTTTACTCTATCATCAAATGGAAGAGAAAGAGGCTCCACAACTTAATTCTTCTGTCTTCTAGGCTGGTTTTACAGAATTGGAGCTTTGTTAATTTCAGCTGCATTACTTCTGGTTCACATCTCTGCAACCAAGTAGAGAAACTGAAAGGGAGATAGTTTTTAAAATAATATCTAAGAAGTACTGGGTGTAAAAATGTCACATCGATTGAGTGTTCATATGCAGTTATTGAGAGAAGTTTTAGCAATGCAATATATTAATTCATTATTTCAAATTTTTAAAAAATCCAACACCCAATTGAAAAGATATTCTACTTTCCATTTGCTTGGAATGGTTATTTTTGCTGCTTTGGGGGTTTATTAATTTCAGGCTCATTATACTGAAGCACAAAGCAAACCGCTATGGCATAATGTGATTTTTAGAGTACTCCCTGTGTGGCAGAAGTGCCTTGCGAGGCATTTGCAGGAAATCTTACTTTTCCTTGTTCATCTTCAAAATTCAGGCTGATTTTAAAATTTCAAATAGGTCCCTTTTTAACTTTCCATTGCAGATTTTCAGTGTAGTTTTCACTTGTATAAAGTTGCCACTACTACTTCTGTCGTGATGACTATAGTACTGTGGCATGAGCAGAGAAACCTACAGAAGTGGGATTCTTTTCTAATTCCATTAATTTGGTTTGGTTCTATTGTCTGATTTATAGAGAACTAACAACTTTCTTGTATCTCTCTTTGTAAATGCAGCCTCTTTCACAACTTATACTGTCTTGCAAGTGAGGAGCACAAACTTACACTCCCCACTTGACTGCAAGTTGTTCCTGTGAGTTCAGTTTCTGGTTTAGCTGTTTACTTAAGAATCTCAAAATATTAGCATGAACAAAACAATGCCTTAGACCGAGCAGATGGACCGATTTGTACAACTTGAGAATGTTCTGACTGACTGATGGTATATTATCCGACTGCATACGCACACAATTCCCGTTTCAAATTACATATTTTAACATATAAAACAGTCCAAATAATCCAAACTTTAAAATATCAATTGTTTTAGGTCAGAATATCCTAAAAAGATACTTGTGGCAGAACATGGCAGATATTTGTCAATATGTTTTGGCAAGCAATGAGGACTCCAGTAATGTGTTGTTTGCACTGCACAGGATCTTACCTCCTGAGTGCTCCTGTGAGCATTGGAAGGACTGTGGAAAATCTCTGTCACTGATTTGCTTGGACACTTACCTGGAGCTCGGAAGGTCTCTAGTCTGTTTCTCCTGATGCCACTGCTCTCCCAGACTGTACAAATCATTTTACCTTCCTGGGCAACAGTTTCACTCTTCTGGCAGCCTCACAGAATTACTGCAATTACATGGCTGAAGAAAAACATTACTAAATGTGACAAGGACATATTCTGAGGCTGTAAGGTATTTTTTTTATTTTTTTAAAGCAATTGTCATTATTTTTAACTACATTATAGATGCTATTTTAGAGACTGACATTCACTACTGTTTTAACGCTGTTCCTAATTTTCTGGCACATTCTCAAGGGTTGAAGTCTCTGGATATACCCCTCAGATAAGTCTTAAATGTCATTAAAACTTCTGCAATGTTAAAAAAACCAACTAACAAAACCAGCAAATTCCAAAACACCAACAAAAAAATTAGAAGTTTGAAAACAAAAACTGGGGGATGGGCAGCATACCTCTCTGAGAATAATTGAATGTCATTCATGCTGACCGTGCAATGGAATCAACAGAAGGAAAAGTCTCTGCTATTTAAAAGCTGTTTGGTTACCTTCAGTGTAATTCTAGTTAGACATGTCACACTGACAGCTCCAGCACTTCTACCCAAGGCCATGATCTGACAAAACAGGCCTGAGAAAACAAAATTTGATCACAAAAAAATTTTACAGAGGTTATAATTTCCACTGGACAAGTCTGCAGAGTGTCATTGGAAAACTCTGGTTTTTGTGCCAGCTGTAACTAAATGCACATGAATTGAAAATGAGCTGCCAGGTGGCTAGGAGCATACCTTTTACAAAAACAGAGGCTGCACTGTGCAGAAAAGTACTTGGAACTAAATGCTGTAGCAAAATGTGATTATTTTGAAATTTATTATATAATATCAGTAAAAGTAATTTTAGTCAATTTAGACAAAGAGAAGAGCAACACAATTAAAGTTGACACATAACACCAAATAAAGACATTGAACCAAAGTTCTTTGTACATAATTTTAGAGATGCATCATTTGTTTGGTTATTACAATATTATGTCCCAAATAGAATAGATGCCAGCTTGTAACATTCATTTCAGCACCAACGTAACAAAAGGAAAGCAGTAGATTCTCTGCCAAGTCCCTGCCTAGTCTCACCCCAGTAAAAGAGAGTAAATTGATGCAGTCTTCAAACACTTTCGATGGTGTCACGGGAGAAGCAGGTAGGCTCTGCTTACTGCTTTCAACTTTCCTTTTCATTGAAGTCAGTGAGAAGATTATGCCAGTTTATTGTTCTTTAGCTTCTAGAAACTAGGAAAGACATTTTTCTCCCTGGACTCCTCTTTGCTCAGGGCAGATTGCACAGACACAGCCAGTAAAGCTCGTTTCATGCATGCAACAGCCAACTATACCTTCAATGAAGACACCTCAAAACTCTAGACACAAGAAAGTGTCAGCTTCAAGCACACAGCCTGACTACAGCTGAGACTCAGAAATTAGTGCCAATTTATTTTTTTGCAAAAATTTTCACAAGCAGCAAAGTCTAACACCAAGACATGTGGAAGCACCTCTCTGCAAAACCGTCTGGTAGTTTTTGCTATAATTTTTGAACATTTACTGTGATTCCTGAGAAGGTTTTTATTTAGGTGACTACTACTGCTGTGTAAAAACAGATTGCATTATCCCTGAGGCAAATGCCTGAAGCAAGGAGCCAGACAAACTCAGGGAAAACATATCAGGTCACTTATACTGTTATTCCCCCTGCACTATGAAGCCGCTATCTCCATGGGTGCTGTTCTCCAAAAATGCAGGCTGTCTGCAGCCAGCAGTGTCTTAGCACTCTACCAGGCCAGGTTTTCAATACTGCATCCCAAGTTACTTTGAGCTCACTGGAAATCCAGAGGCACATCTGCACTCACAGAGTAAAGACTTTGCATTTGGACACTGGAGCCCCCATACCCAGCAGAATGCAGGACCTCAGCATCCACCCTCTCTCCTTGCAGGTGGTGTTCTTCCTTATACAGCAGCATCCACCATGCCAGGTGAGCTCAGCAAGGAGAGGAGGCAGCTGTGATCTGGAACTGGTAATGGACTTGCCAGAGCTAATAACTCAAAGCTGCAGGGCACTTCTGAGATGCTCCCACCTCCTGCCAAACTCTGCTGAAGCTGGAATCAGAACCCCACTTTGAACGCATGTTGCTCCCTGAAGTTCTTCCTGAAAGCCATTTATATCCCCCTGATTAGCCCAAATTGCATTGCTGTTTAAAGACAGCAGATTATTCAAGATTCTTGCAATTATAATTTGTTCTTTAAAGTTACCAGACATCCAAAGCAGTGAGAGTAAAGATCAAAAGCTGTGAAATGTTGAGCTATGCTTCCAGAGACCAGCTAATAAAGGAAACTGAAAAACTCACCAGCAATCAAACTGTTAAGAGTAGTACTTCTGATGCAAGTCTGCTGCAGGTCCCTATCATATTGCCTGACCTTTATACTGAGCCTAGATATATGAGGTTTTTATGTCCACAAGCTTCAATCCCACCTTGAGAGGTAGGGTAAATCTGCACCATCATATTAAGTGTGTCCTTCAACACGTCTCTTTGCTACCTCTTTTGATATGAAATTTTAAAAAAAGAAAAAAGATAAAAATAATAGATTCTTACTTTTCTTTATGCATAATTTCCATGCTGAATTATGGTTTATTTCAGAATAATGCCTATAAAATATAGATAATTCCAACTGCACGCTGTATTTTTTACAGGACACAGGCATTAGCTAAATGTACTGTTAAACATATATCCATCTTGCAACAACATGATGTTCATATCACTTTCTTTTAGCAATAGGATGTTCTTAAAATTAAAACAGACAATAACAGTCTTGGTACTGATTTAAGTTGCAGCCACGTTTTACAAGATCTTTATACCACATCATACTGTTACTGTAAAAGCTTTGGAAGGAAATACTGTGGCCAAATATCCAGCCCCCTCATACCCTCACTTTTCAGCACATGGACAGAAATAGTTACCACACTTTCAATTCACGCCTTGCCCTACTCCAAAAATTAACTTAAACTGACTTTCAAGTGTAGACAAGTCTCTACTCCCGCATAATAAATTTGTTACCATGCTTATGAATTGTTGTATAGTAATATGTGAAATGACCTACAGCAATGTATGAAACTCCTCACTCTGGAACACAGATATAAAAAAAAACAAACCAAAACCGAAACCCAACTTCATATATTTATGATAAGTGTATTGGAATAAAAGATGTATTTAACTTTCAGAGACTGCTGAGATGCAAGTCTGGTAGCTGGAAATAACCAGCAGGTAAGGATCACAGTCTAGATGTCCAGGAATGAATAAGACCAAAGTGAACAGAAATGCTTATTTCAGAGTTAATAAGCATACAATTAAGAGATGTGCTGAGTGAAACAGTATTAATTATAATCTCCAACATTCCTTTAAAAATTCCAGTGATCTTTATCAGAAAACTAAATGATGGGACTGAGGAAAGACTGAGAAAAAATTATCATTTTTATCCCTTTATAGACTAGTGTATATATGTATGTGTGTTCTTTTCAATTATAGAAAACCCTTCTTATTAACATCAAAATTTCTTTTGGATTTAAAAAAAAATTAAAAGCATCAACTTCTCTTTAGTAAGTATTCATGAATTGCAGTTCAGTAGGCTTATGGGAAAAAACTGGTATGCTGCAAACAGATTACGTTGTGCTAAAAAGAAAAATGTAAATAGGCTATGGGAATAAAAACCTGAAGCTTTCATATGAAAATTAGAAAGAGCTGTTGTTTTACTTGCTTTAGGTCTGTCAGCTCTAGAAACCATAAATGTTACAGAACAGTAAGACAATTTTACATTTTCACTGTGTACAATATTAAATTACTACTGATAACTATTTTCAAGAGCTGCACACACCTGCATTGCTGTTTTTTGTATCCATTGGAAGCAAAGAATTACAGAATTGGGCTTTTATATAAAAGTCATTGAAGCATGAGTATTGTTAAACTACTCATGTAAAGCTCCAAATGGGCAAAAGCTAATGCAATCAAGTGCACATTTCTACTTGACATACAACAAATAAATATTGGCCAGAGGCTGATAGCCACAGTATTCAGGAGAAATAATACTGCCAAAATGGTGATGGTGAAGCAAAGATAAGACATCCAGAAAGAATTTTAGTGACCCACTGTCCACAGGGTATGTATAGTTGCACTAGGATTCCAAGTAAATTTGTAGAGGAGAGTTCTTATAATTCTAAAACTTGCTAAAGAATCCTAAAGAAAGCTGCACAAAGATGCTGTGATGTACCTCCAACTGTATTGCCACATACCACGTGCTTTTAGTTGTCATCCGCAGATCAAGGCACTAAAAACTATTCAGTGTCTGAAAGCAAAGCTAAATTCATACTACAGTTAAGATGCACATTTTTAAACTTCAAACGTGATTAAGCACAGGAACAACTTCTTGTGGATACAGTGTTTTCTTCCTCACTTAAGACCTTTCGTACCAGATTGGCTGTACCTGTCTCCAAAGATATGCTTTAGATCACTCAAAAGACATAAATCTGTCCATTCCATGAACTACTTAATGAAATTGTGTGGCTTGTGTTTACGCCAGATATGACAGCACAGTCATAACCTGTGGCCTCAAGACTTAAGAAATCATGAAATCGTTTAAGTGTTAGCCATGCTTAGTCTGATTTTGAGTTAAGGAATAAAATCACTCATAAACACGTATGGGTGAAGAAATCATGTGAAGAATAGATAAACTTTTCATGAGATTTACTTCCATGTCCTTCCCATGACAAAAATAGCATCTTCATTAATATTAATACATTTCAAGTAATGCTATTTGTTGTTTGACAGATGTTAACACAGTGCAACCAGTAGAGAAAAAACCCAAATAAGCAAAGTGATCCTATTAAAGCATGTGCAAACATGCTGTGTAAACAGCTGTTTATTATCTGCATCAAAGCAAATCCTCCTATCTCTTGGCAACTGAGCCACTGGAAGACCTTCACCACCATGTCAGATTTTTCACTAGGCAGAAATGAGCTGTATGTAAATAACAAGTTTGTCAGTCACAGAAGCTGTCACCTTCTGTGATAAGATCTGTTTGACCATTAACTCTGGAGATAATACAAGACTTAATTTTTTCCTCCACTGCATCTATACACTACTTTGATTAATAATACCTGAACGAGGTATTAATGAGAGGGCTTTCATGGGACCACCTGTAGGTGATTGGTAGGCAGGAGCAGGCTGACAGCTAACTACTTCGACTGCTTTTTACTTTCAGCTAGTAAATTAAAATTAGCAGATTAATTATTTATCCATTATATATTTGTAATACTGACTTTAAAGTGTCATTCTTTAACCATCTAAGATTTGACCTATAGAGTCTGAATTAATTCTGTTTATCTTAGAACACAAGACGTTGACTGAGTTAACCTTTTTTGAAAAATATTGCTTTCCCAGTGTTGACAAGCTTGAAGTTACTTCAGTTTGAATTTTTTCTAGTGTCAGATAACCAGATGTCAGACTTGGCCCTATCACTATCCTGTTTTGAAAAGATGTCCTATATCAGAAAGCTTTCATCTTCTTAGACACAAACACTTTGGATTGCCAGGGCAGAATACTTACATGGCAAGAAGAAAGATTTGTGGACCCTTAGGAAGTTATTTTTCAAGGGGGTATTTTACAAGAGTATAAATTAAATACACTGGACTTCCTCAATCTCTCACAATAAAGACAAGTTTTCTGGATTCCAGATAATCCCTGTAGCCTTTTCTGAATCCATCTCAGTGTGAAAAGCTATCTGTGCACTTTTCCTTGTCTGGATGCTGGACTGGACCATGAGTTCTGGACACCTTCACACTAACACCTTTGATGCTATCAGTCTCAGTAAGAAGATCTACTGACTTCCACTCCATCTTTCTCAGCTCCCAGCTGCTAGTAGTGTAAGTCTCACAGACTGGAAAAGTGGCTTCCAGTTCCTTGTCTGTCTTCCATAATCCTAACAACACATGGTTTCTCATTCAGTCCTTGGTGTCATTTGTCTCAAAAGAATTGTTTCTAAAATGATTCCACCAGCTTGGATGCATCTGTCTGCAAGACCACACTCTCTGCACATCATCTTTGATGGATGTGAGCCAGGTCAGGTATCAGAAGCTGAATTTATATCACCTAGGGTTTCCCCTATGCTAGTGGATGGTCTGCTGTCATGCTAGGCAATTTACTGATTTCCCACAGGTCTCAGCGTCAAGACAGAAGGTCAAGCAGCAGTTTTATTAATGCAGTGCTGAGAAAATGGGGAAAGAAGCAACTAATAAAATAAGGAAAACAGGAAATATTTTCATAAATAATTTCAGACCAAATTTCAGAAATAAAACAAAGCAAAGTAGATCAATGTTCTTGGATTCTGATGGATTGAAAAAGTCCACCTTCATTCATTCATTCATTCTTCTTCAGAGGATGACAGTATTCCATGTGAACATATTCCCAGTTATGATGAGTGAATAAAATTTGCCATGTGTTTTACCATTATCAACTAAATGTGTAAGCTCCTGAAATGTCCTAATCTGATGAGTAGTAAGTCACAAGATGGGATACGGGAGTCTAATTTCCATGAGCTGCATACCTTAAAGGCCAGAAACTTCCTGACCTAAATTCTGCCTTCCTAACAATTACGCATCCCGTCTATGTACTGTGGGCAAGATGGGGAATGTTCATGATGACACGGTCAGGATTAAAAGTCTTTCCTATGGAATTTTTTTTACCTAGATAATTTCCTCTGTTTCTGTTTCAGGTAGCTGTAGGATAATTGTATTTGGCATGAAAAAGGGCGTGAACCCACTTTCCTTGGCACATATTGCTAGTTGAGTTTTCTCACCACTACAATTGATGAAATTACCATTAGTATGTTAGAATCGTAGGATTTTCAAAGTTGGAAGAGACCTTTAAGATCATGAAGTCCAACCATCAACCCAGCACTACCATTGTAACCCCTAAAGCACTAAACCACATCACCTAGTGCCAGATCCAGGCACCTCTTAAACACCTCCAGGGACGGTTACTTTACCACCTCCCTGGGCAATCTATTCCCATGCCTGATCACTCCAATAGTGAGTCGGGTTTTTTTTAAATATGTAATCTGAATCTCACCTGTCTCAGCTTAAGGTCATTTCCTCTTGTCCTCTCATTGCAGGCACAGCAGAAGAGACTGACTCCCACCTCACTACAGCCCGTTTCAGGGAGTCGTAGAGAGCGATGAAGTCCCCTCTGAGCCTCCTCTTCTTGAGACTAAACAAACCCAGCTCCCTCAGCTGTTCCTCACAGGACACGTTCTGTAGTCCTTTCATGAGCCTTGTTGTCCTTCTCCAGACATACTCAATATCCTTTTTGAAGTGAGTGGCCCAAAACTTAGTGCAGTACTCAGGGCGTGGCCTCACCAATGCCAAGTACAGGGGGAGGACCACTTCCCTAGTCCTGCTCTTGATACAGGCCAGGATGCCATTGGCCTATTGCCCACCAGGGCCCACGTTGGCTCATGTTCAGCCATCTGTCCACCAGCACACACAGGTCCTTTCTACTGAGCAGCTCTCAAGCCACTCCTCCCCCAGCCCGTAGCGCTGCCTTGGGTTGTTGTGACCCAAGCGCAGGACCCAGCACTTTGTCTTATTGAACCTCCTGCAGTTGTCCTCAGTCCACTGGTAGAGTCCGTCCAGGTTTTTCTGTAGAGCTTTCCCACCCTCAGGTTGTTAGGCAATTTCTGAGTACATTAGGCCATTAGAGAGCTCAGCTGTAAGATCTACTTGAAAAATCTCAGGCAGCCTTAAGGAGAAGAAAATACTGTCTGTCGCTCCCCAGAATCTTGGTGCACCAGACTTTACCAACTCTGCCTAAGGAAACCATGGGATAAGAAATACTATTGCTATAGGCATTGGGACAATTTTGATGGCTGTTTTTTGGGGTTTGGTTGTTTGGATTTGGTTTTTTTCTGTTACTGTGAGATTCCTATACTCGTCCTAAAATGAAATACAGCACAAAACAGCTTGTAAAACTGAGTCCAAGTGGTCAGGACATAAACCAATCAACAACTACAGTCATTGGCACATTTGCATGATTATTCTGCAGGTGACAAAAAATAATAACACTAGTCTTCCTGTAAGGCTCTTTATGCTATCCTGGCATCAAATGGAAGTGTGTTGTATGTTAACTAAGGCATTCAAAGGTCATAGTTATACAGTAAGGAGCACATTTATCAGAGGAATGGGCCCCAAATTTCAATGCAAAGGGCAGCATTGGAAAGAGCAGTGGGATCATCATCAATACATTGTCTGGTCTCTGGTGACTTTATTATGCATTGTCTATCTTTTACAACCTGTCTAACAAACCACTTGTCTGCCACAGTTCCTGATTAGAACAGTAACTATTCCACTGACAATGTCCTAATTAGGGCTAAAATTCATCCACTGAGACTGTGTGTCTCTCTGGTGAGTCAGTTACTAAAAGAAATGTTCGCATTCCATTGTTATCCACTCCTGCTCCACTCCCCCTTACTCTCACTTTCTTTCACCTAATGCATTATTTGCAGACTGTAAAACACCTATCATAACCAAGTCCTAATCCAGTATAGACTAAGATTGTCAGTGAAAAGAAAAATTGTAATTAACATTAACAATGAAAATTGTCAGTTGTAAAACCCACAGTGGAGAATTCTCGCACAGTTTTCATGAAGATATTTAACTGGCACAAGACTCTGAAACAGTACTGCACGTAATTAATGCCATCCTTTGGCACATTATCTGTTTAACCTTTTAAGTTGAAGGTGGAGACAGTACTGCTAATACTGTCTAAAGTTTCCCATTGTACAATCCTGGGATTTGGTTCCTACTTTTTGCACTTGCAGTATTCAAAGATTTCCCATGTCACCTCAAAAGCAGGGCTACTGACAGCTTTCAACAAAAGAATACCAGTATTTCCAAAACTGAAGCTGGGGAAATCCAGTATTCAAACCCCTGTTAGGCTGTGAAAATCATATCCTCATTAGGATAAAGCTGCCACTTTTCTGGCATATGGATTTAGCATTTTCCAAATGTGAGGTTCGCTGCTGTTCCAAGTGTCATTGTTTCTCTGCTCTCAGTGAAGCCCTGCAAAACCCAGTGGTAAAACCTGTGTCACCTCCTAGTGGCTGTCACCAAAACAATCCTTCTAATTGGCTGAAGTGACGAAGGGCTGTGCTAGTAGTCTGCTGGCCTCTTGCAAAATCGCAATTCACGCAGAGTATTCCATAATGTCTGGTCTTAGGCTTTTCTGCTTCAACAACATAGAAATGGAACACAAGAAGGTGAGATTAAATAGCAATATTAAAATGACACAATAGGAAGTCAAGAAGAACCATGATTTCTTATGGAAATCAATGTGAAAGCCTGTATTAAGTCACCAACTTTAATTATTTAATTATTTTTGGGATAATTGTCCCATTCCCTCAAGAATACAGAGCAACCTCAAGGGACTGGGGGAAACCTGATTTATGTTCCTTACTACAGGGACTTAATGTGTTAAGGGAGTATTATGCAAAATGCAACAGCATATTTTAGAGCAATCCTGAAAGAAGCAGTAGATCCTGGAAGCAGACAGAGGACAATTCATGTCGTAAGGGACATTGAGAAGTCATCTAGTTCAAGTGTTTCCTCAAGGCAAGATCAGCACCAAATGAAGACCATGCTACCTAGAGCTTTGTTTAGCCTTGTTCTGGAGACCTCTGAGAGCAGAGATCCTGGAGCTCCTTGGGTTGCCTGGTCCCTTGTCTAAACATCCTCATAGTGAATATTTTTCTGTACTTAAAATCAGAACCTCCCTTTATTTCAATTTATGGCGACTGATTCTTCTTTTCCTGCTACATGCTTCATTAAGTACTTGCCTTCTTGATATCCTCCCCATTGCCCCTGAGTAGCTCCTCTTAGGTCCCCTGAAGCCCCTCTCTGCTCCAGGTTGCACAAGTCAAGCTCTCTCAGACTCTCTTCACAGGATAAGTGCTCCAGATTCCCAAACATTTTGGTGCCCTCTGTTGAACTCCAGTTTTTCAGTGATCTTCTTGAACTGGGGGCCTAAACCAGGTCCTAGACCTAGTCTAAGTGGCAAGTAAAGGAGAGGCAAGCCCTACCTCAGTATGCTGGCTGTACCCATGCAGACACAACTCAGCGTGCTGCTGGCCTTCATTGCTGACAGGATAACACCACTCGAATTTAAATTCTAGTTGAGAACTGGGACCACAAGTCAGAACCTCGTAATGATAAAATACTGATCCCATACACAGGAAGATGACAGAAAAAAAAAATTATTTTATTTTACATTCTGCCTTTTTGATCTTTTTCAGACTTCTGGGTACTTCCACCAGGTTTTGCTACTGGGTAAAATGTTTTTGTAATATTAACACGTCTCATTTTCCTGTTTATATTTTAAGCATTTTAAACCTCGTTGTATGTCTAAGATAAGAAAATGTCTGGTAATTACTTTTTTTCCACTAGTATGAGAACATAAAAGATTTCAGTAAGCATCAAAAATTACATATTTTCCCTGGAACCAAACTCTTATTTTAGTGTTTGGCTGTGTGTCATTCTACTTGCCTTCAGACTCTAACGCCCCTTTGTGTCCAACACCCATTTGCATATTCATAGGTAGAAGTAATTTAAAAAACATGTAATGGTTTTAAATAATTGGTAAGTATATAAACAGATGTTTTGGAGTTATTCTGGGAAAATCTATCATTCTTTTTAAAGTCATCACAAAATTCCAAAAATATAACAAAGGCTGTTTTAAAGTGTTGTAACTGCTTCTGTTTTTCATCTGGTCAATTTTATTTTTTGTTTATTTTTCCTTTATTGAATTTTAAAAAGCTATTACTAAAAATACATTCTGTGCAAACACTGTATCCATACTTTGTATAACTCCAAAAAGCTCCCCTGATTATAACAAGATCTGAAGATTTGCCTCAGAAGTATAGAAAGCCTATCAGACCATAGAGTATTTTAAATAACTATATTAGAACATGAATTCTTCTTCTTTAAGAAGTTCGGCCGACTAGCACAAGCTATGGAACTCATAAAGATATTTGAATCTTTTCCTGAATAATTATTACACATCAGACTTAATATACAACAAAAGAAGTGATCATGACAATTTTGTAACAGTCACATTTTATTGACTTATTTGATAAATAGATATGAACTTTCTTTCTTTCTTTCTTTCCTTTCTTTCCTTTCTTTCCTTTCTT
>VZTA01028942.1:14230-35489 GCA_013398855.1 Mohoua ochrocephala
GGGAACCAAAAAAAAAAAGAGAAAAAGGCATTTGCTGCTCTTGGTAACAAGAGAGGAAGGAAAAGGCCGTTCTGCTGTTGCTGGCACCGCACGGGAAGGAAGGTTAGAGCCAAATCAGGAGAGGTTTGCCCATCTCGGCTCGAATTTGCTCGGTCGCGGGCTGAAGGCGCGCGGTGCGTACGCGCGGCCGGTGGCGGGCACGCAGGGACACACAGACACACACACATATATATATGTGCGCACATGTATATATATATATGCATGTTCGGGAGGGCGGGGGACGTCTCTCTCTCGGGGAAGGGGTGGTGGGCGAGGGCAGGGAACCACATGCTGCGCTCCTGGCCGGAGGAGGATCACCAGAACACTCGGTTGTCGGGAGAAAAAATAAAGGGAGTTTTCAGGCATCGACATGGCCAGAGGGGAACCTTGCCGAGGACAGTCCAACCAGAGGCTCCCGCCCTGCTGCAGGGCCGTGCAATGCGCTGACGGGCTCCGCTGCCGGGCACTGGTGCCCCCTCCCTCCCCGGGGCGGTGGTACCCCAGTGGGGACGGGGATCCACACTCGCCCGCCAGCGCACTCTGCTTTAACAGGGGGGTGCAGCCCAGCACGTTTGGGGTGTCTCTGGGAATGCCCCCGGCAGAGGAGACAGAGGATGCTGGGCTCAGCTCACGGGGGCGAGCTGGCTTAGGGGGTGCATGGAGGGGTGCTATGGGACACCCCGGGGGCAACATCCCCCCCGACGGGCACCGCCACCCCCTTGCCCTCCCGCCAGCTCCTGGTGCATTGCACGGCGCAGCCAGAGGTTGGACTGTTGCTCTCTGAGGGCTGGAGGCAGGGGCTGGGTACAAGCCGATGAGAGGAAGAAGAGGAGGAGGAGGAGGAGGAGAGGAGTACAAAACACTCGTACTTGGTCCATCAGCATTGCCATCACAGGGGCGCTGGGAGGAGGCAACTCAAGGCTGATAGAACAGGGCTGAGGGTGACACTTCCACCTCCCCACTGTCCTGCCTGCCTGGCCCTGTCCCCCATGGCCCCTCCTGTGCTGCAGAGCCCCCCCCCAGCCCGTGCCAGGGAGGGGGTGCTGCCGGGCAGGCTGCTGGTGGGTGCCGTGTGCTGGGGGCTGTGTGGGATGGAGAGTGGTGGCGGGTCCCATGGGGACCGCGTGTGCCGGGTGCCCCCTGGCCCACTGTGGGGCTGTGCGGGAGCTGTGGGTCCGGCCTCAGGGGGTCCCTCTGGCACTGAGGGAACGTGGGCCAAATCCTGTGTCACATGGGTGATGTCCTGCTCCGCTGCAGGGGGAGACCGACTCCAGCACCTCAGCCTGCCTCGGTGGGACTTGGGGCTCAAACTTGGCTGCTCCCAGGGGCACAGATGGCACCAGGACGCTGCACCTGCCAGAGGCTTCATGCCATGCTGGTCCCCAGGGCAGGGGGGACGGCCACCGAGCAGCTGTGGGGGCGGGCAGTGTGGCACCCCTGGGCTCAGCCATCCCGCGTGCCCGTGGGGCCAGGCTCGCCGTCACCTGTGCAGCTGGGAGGCACGGCCCCAGGTGGTACCATCCCCATCTCTGCAGAGGGTTCCTGCTTGTAGGCTTTCCCCAAAAAGCCTGTCCCAGAGGCTGATGGCAGTGGTGGATTGGGCCCCCCGCCTGTCCTCCATCCCTGCCACCTTTGGGCACCCACCCCACAGCCCCCTGCTCCCTGCACAGCCCTATCCCTTTCAGGTTGAGTTGTCTTGGGGAGGAGGAAGCAGAGGAGCCAGGAGAGGGGGAGAAGGAGCTGGAGGAGACGAGCGGGAGAAGAGGAGCAAGAAGGGGCAGCGTTGGGGAGGAAGAGCAGGGCATCCAACTAGCTACAAAAAACCTCGTGGATCGAAAACGGCAGTTTCATACGAGATCGGCTCTTGAACGATTCGAACCAGGTTTGGGAGTGATGCGCAGGGAGGGAGTGGGGATTTTCGTGACAAAGCTCTCATGAACAGAACAAGACATGTTGCTTTCAAATAAAGGGGGAACTGGAGGAGAGGAGGAGGAAGAGGAGAAGGAGAAGGGAGGAAGGGCGAGTTGGTGGCGGTTTGCAGGTTCGGCGTGGCAAACGGGCAGGGAGATGGGCAAGCAAGGGGCTGGGGGGGACTGGACACGGGGCAGGGGACGGGGTGGTGAAGGTGAGTGGTCTGAGACTGAAAATACTTGCCCTTGATTTTGATGATTGGTACTGTGTGAATCCACCATAGAGAGAAAGCAAGAAAAACAACAAACAAAAAACAACAAACAAAAAAAAAAGGGGTTGGGTGGAAAGGGGGAAGGGGGGCACAAACAATATTTTATTCAATCGACGTTTGAATAAAAATATTGTGTATTATAATCATACCAAAAGGAAACCTCTTGCAAAAAACGACATGAAGAAAAGAAAACAGAAGAAAAACCCAGTAACAAAAGGAAAAGAAAAGGCCACGGTGAAATAAGAACAAAAAAAAATGCAAAGATATAACTAGAGAAATATATAGATATATATTCAATACTCCAAAGGAAAATGAGAATCAGTAGCAAACAGTTGCAACAGTCTTGATATCAAAATGTCCTCACTGAGTCAGGGGGCATGCACGGCACAGTGGGCAGAGCCGGGGAGGACGGGGGGATCCCCCCTCCCGGGGATGGGGACAGCCTGGCCTCGTCCCCACAGGGACACAGGGCTCCTGCCCGTGGATGGAGGGGGTGGCAGGGGCTGGATCCGGAGCGGGGCTGGGGTCGGGCCACCGGGGCGGCCGAGGGGGAGAAACAGGGGGAACCGGAGGGGAGAGGGGAAGGGTCCGGTTCTCCCATGGGGGAGAGGGTCCCTGGGAGCAGCGTGGACCTGAGGTGGGGAAGAGGCTTGGGGGTCAGGGGAAAGAGAAAGAGAGAGAAAGGGGGGGGCCAGGCTAACACACACGAACACAGATTAATTCCGAACAAAAATCGAAACCAGCCGAAACCGAACTCATAAAAAGAATAAATGGCTTAAACCGAAACCAAAGTATCGTAATAAACCAAAGGAAATCAAAGAGATCCATGCAAACTTCCCCAGGCTCACAAATTAACTGCCTGCTCCAGCGCCATCCCTCGTCCCCGGGAGGCGAGCAGGCAGCACCTCCCTGCCTGCGCCGGCAGCGCCTGCCTGCGGCCCCGGGCTGGCGTTTTGGGGTGCAAAGCGTTAAGGACCAAACCCTGGCCCCCCGGGGCAGCCCAGGCAGGCAGCTCGCTTTCCTTCTGTGCGCTCACCTCTACTCACGCCTCTCTTAGCTTTAGTTTTGCTCTTTATTTTGCCTCTCACAGTGATCCCTATAACTTTTCGCAAGTCTTTGCTTTGTGTTTCTCCCCCCGACAGCCACGGGCTGCCGTGGGGTGAGGGGGAGTGCGAGAGGGCGGCAGGGAGAGCCAGGGGCTACTTACACTTCACTTGCAGGATCTGGTCACTGAGGTTGGCCTGGATGTAGTAGGTACTGTAGGGAGGCAGAACCAGCCCCAGGCTGTGGAGAGGGAGAGCAGACACCTGGTGTAAGGCTTTACACCCACTCAGAATCCTTGGCCAGCTCCCAGTCCCTGCCTGGCACCTGCTGGCAGCAGCTTGACCCAGGCGATGGCAGGCGGCAGCCCCACTGGCCTCCTGCACAGCCTGCTGCATCCTTCTCTCCTGGAGCTGCAGCCAGCGCTGTCCTGAGGCATCCAGAGTCATCCCCAGAGCACCCAGGGTCATCCTGGGGCATCCAGGGTCATGCCCAGAGCACCCAGGGCTGTCCTGGGGGCACCCATGGGCACAGAAGTTGGCACATTTGCCTAGCCAGGGCTGAGATGGGCAGGACGTGCCAGCCCAGGAACCAAGGGAGATGCATGTGGAAGAGGAACACGATATCCCTGGGAGGGAGGAAGGCAGGGAGAGAGACAGCCCTTGAAAGAAGGGACAAAGCCTTCCCAGACTGGAGGAACCAATGACAACCATTACACAGGCACTCCAAACCACAGGTGTGTCAGGAAGAGGGTGGTGGCCTTTTTCTGTTCAGTGTTGGTGGCACCCCGTGTTGATGGAGCCCCAGAGGAACCCAGGAAATATCCCTGCCACAGAGCAGAGCCACGGGAGCGCAGGGCTTTCATCCTACAGATGTGTCACCCTGTGTCATTGTCCCCTCCTCAGCAGTGCTGCTTGGCTCCAGAGGGGTGACACCATGGGGGACAGGACTGGGGCTGTGCTGGGGACACCTGGCAGTGCTGGGTAGTGGCTGTGACCCTTGCCAGCCCCCCCTGAGCTGGGTGGTGAGGAGGAGGAGGAGGAGGGGCACACTGGGCAACAGGGGGCCCACACAGCTCCTCCCAAGATGAAGGCAGCCTGAGTTGTACAGCACAGAGATGACGATGTCAGGGTCTTTCTCACACATCTTCTGGTCCAAACTGGTGCAAACTGGGCGATAAATGCAGAACTGTGCTCTCCTCTGGCTCTAAAGACACTGCCTGTGCTGCAGAGCGGGCACACGTCACCATCACCCACCCTAGAGCAGGCAGGGACCCGCGTGAGCTCTGGCTAGGCAGACGGGTGGTGGCAGGGGTGTCACTTGTCTGGCCCCTTGCATGCCAGCCCCGCAGCCTGTCTGGAGCCCTGGGGACTGTGTCCAAGCTCTGCAGTGCCGAACACTGGCAGGCAGCACTTCCAGGAGTGCCCTCCAGCACATCGCTGCCTGTGTGCAATGATGTGACAGCGCATTTGCAACCCCACAGCCCGTGGGACATATCCCCGGTGGCCTCGGGGACTTTGGGAGCTGCAGGCAGAAGCCCCCAGCCCTGTGCTGGTGTGGGTGCAGCCAGTGCAGGGCAGGCTGGGTGCGCTGATGGTGACACTCACCTGTAGTTGGTGCTTTTGATGGGAGCCCACGTGTAGGTCCGGAACACCTCATCGATGTATTGCTGTGGGTCAGAGGGAGCCAGTCAGGCCTGGGCAGTGCCAGGACTCTGCTGGCACGGTGACACAGGGCCCTGGCCCCCAGCCCGGTGCCACACACAGCCCCTCATCCCCACTGCTGGTTCTGGGTGCTCAGCACAGCGACAGTTTCAGCCGTGACCCCCTTCCCCTGCAGTGTTACCTCGTCCAGGGACTTGATGAGGGTCTTGATGAACCTCTGCCCGTCATTCCCATCAATCATGCTTCTCCGGATCTGTGGGACACAGAGGAGGCAACTGAGGGCCACAGAGCCCAGCCATGCACCTATGGGCACCTACCCCACTGGGGTGGCACTGGGGACCTGTGGGGTGCAGGGTGAGCAGCCTGGGGAGGTTCATCCTGCTGGCACCCAGGGGACAGTGACCCAGCTCCCGTCCCCACTGTGGCTCCATGGGAGCTGTGCCAGGACCCTGAGGATGAGACGCTCCCTAGGGCAGGTTGGAGGGGCTGAGTGCCCTTTGCAACTGCAGATGAGGGGGCCAGCCTGTGCCCCAAAAGCTGCCCCTGGTCTGCTCACCTCCTCCTTGTTTTCGTCCTCCAGCTCAGCATCCAGGAAGTCCAGCGTCACTGGCTCACGGAAATTGATGATCTGCAGGAAGAAAGGGAGAGCCAAGGAAGGGCTCAGGGCTCCTGCAGCTGCTGCTGAGTCCAGACTAACCCATCACAAACCCCACAATTAACTCCTAAGGACCCTGGGAAGCCGTGTGTCCCTCAGGGCCTGGCTAGTCCCCACAGCTGCTGCCCCTTCAGGCCCCTCCTCACCTGGGGCTGCAGGTTGGGGTGCAGCAGGACGTAGCCGTTCAGGTCGATGGCGAAGACGTAGCCGTTGGCCCCCAGCTGCAGGAGGACAGGAGGAGGGGTGAGGCTGACCAGGTGGCTCTGCAGCATGACACGCTGTGCTGGTGGGATCACCCTCACCTCTGCAGGCAGAGCTCGCCCCACGTCACCCCCAGGGCTCAGCCTGTTCTACCCATCTGTTTCTGTTCTCAGGACACACAATGTCTCACCCTTGGGGTGAGTGTTTGGCTCCGGATTTCTCCCACTGCTCCTTTCCCCAGGCCTGTAAGGTTTATTCCCTGCTGACCCTACAAGGGTTTTGGCTCTGCTCTGGGTCCCAGAGCATCATGCAGCTTTGATCCCTGCTCTCCTGCCTGTCCCAGTCCCTGCCTGCAGCCCTGGCTCCTGCTAGGTGCCAATGCTGCTGGAAGTGCTCTGGAGTGCTGGGGCACAGCTTGGGGCTCCCATCAGAGGGATTCCACACCAGGATCAGGCAGGGCAGGCACAGAGGGGAAGGGGCCCCCACGCACGTTGTAACGCGGCGTCAGCCTCTTGATGTCATTGAGAGCCACATCGATCCCCATCACGCCCAGGATGAGCTGGTTCTGGAAGGAAATGCAGGCAGGGAGGTGGGTGGGAGCAGGGCTGTCACCTGCCACCACCAGCACGGGGACAGGGAAACAGCAGGATGGACTTCTTCTCCTTCTGGGGACGTGTGGGTCAGACTTGGCTACTGCAGGGGCACAGGGTGGGATGTACCAGCCCCCCAGGGGACACTGCACCTCCCAGGGATCTCCTACCTTCCTGATTGAACTGTGAGAGCTAGCCAAGGCCATTTTGGGTCCCGGGGATGGCAGTCACCCCTGGTGTCACCCCAGGGAGGGGGTGCAGAGCAGGCAGCACCTGAGGGATGCCAGTGTTCCCCCTGCAGCCACGCACCCATCACCAGGGCACCTTCCCCACCCCACAGTGGCCCCACACCAGGGCTCCCAGTGCAGCCAGGGCAGGGGCAGCAGTCTCCTACCTTCCTGTCACTGCTGTCCTCCGTCAGGTTGAACACTGGCAGCGTTCCTGTCACCACCAGGCCCAGCCCCTGCACAAGCACAGAATGATGTCCCATGGCCCCTCACTGTCCTCAGGACCCAGGGCTGGGGGTGGGCAGCAGAGGGGGGGTTACTCCCCTGACAAGGGAGATGGGGCATGTCCTGTGCAGGACCCTGGGGCTGCTGTCCCCATCCACCTGCACCCTGGAGTTGTGTGGGACCCCAGGGTCAGTGTCCCCAGCTCCACCCTGGGGCTGGTGTCCCCACCCACATTGCCCCTTGGGGCTGTGTGGGACCCTGGGGTTGGGGGTCCCTCCTTGCACCCCAGGGCTGGGGGGTCCTTACCAGGGCATCCTGGTAGACGTTGGTCCACTGAACCTGCTTGGCTCGGTTCCCAGCCAGAACCATGGGCCTGCCCAGCACATCCAGGTACTCCTGCAGGGACACGGGACAGGGGAAAGGACGATGTGGGAGCCAGATGTGTCCTTGCTTCAGCCGGGTGACACCCTTGTCCCTATGCACACCCCAGGAATATTAATGGGGTGAGGCCCCCAGCTGCAGGCTGAGGCAGGGGAGGGGGCTTGGCAGCTACCAAGCCCAGGGGTACCGGCTCCAGCTGGGACCCCAACAGGCCCATTGCAAGTGAAGTGCTGCTCACCACTGGCCATGCACAGGCAGGGCAGGGGCTGCCCAGGCAGCACCAGCCAGAGCCCCCCAGCTCTCAGCCATTCCTGGGGCTGGGGTTGCTCCATCATGCCTGGACCATGTCACTACTGTCTCCCTGGCTGCCACTGCCAGCCTTTTGGGATCTTCTCCTGGGGCAGGTTTCCCTTTTCCTGTCTCCCCTTGCCAAAGCAAGATCTCTGGGCAGGGAGGCAGCCCCCGTGCCACAATGCCAGCCCTGCCCCGAGGGGCTGCCCTGCTTGGGGACCCCCATCACCCGCCCTCGTGGCACCTCGTGCACATCCGATAAAGAAGAGGGGCAGAAAAGGGGCAGTGAGAGGAGGTGTGGGGCAGACACGACTGGCTCAGCCAGGCTTGGCCCTGCCCACACTCGCTCCCTGCCCGCGCTCAGCTCTGCTCTGTGCTGATTAACGCCTGATGTTTCATAATTAGTCACTCAAAAGGCAGCAGGTCCGTGGGGAGCTGCAGAAGATGAATTACTTATTTCAATAGCACAGGGCCTGGCTGAGGGCTCAGCTCGGCTCCGCAGCTCGGCTCTGGTGCTCCCTGCCACGCTCCTGCCAGCCTGTGGGCTCTCCCCAGTGGGGCTGGGGCTGCCTGAACTCACCCCCAGGCAGGGCAGCCCGGGGGGGCTCTGCCTGCCTGGCTCCGGCCGTACCTGTGTGTTGATGCGGATGGCGCCGATGGAGGGGATTTCGAAGTAGTAACCTTGGAAAAGAAGGAGAAAGGCAGCTGGAGAACCATCTGCCCAGCAGCCTGGCTGTCCTGCTGCCCATCCCTCCAGCGCTGCAGCCAGGAGGGAGTTGCTGGTAGTGGCACACACTGGAGCCGAGGGGTGAACCCGGCACCCCGCAGCCTCCCGTGCCCGCTGGGCGCCAGCCCCACTCACCTTTGTTGGCACAGGCCATCCACTGCAGCGGGGTCACGTCATAGTTGTGCTGCCCCACGGAGAAGGTGAAGACCCGCACCTGTGGCAGAGCGTGCACTGAGGGCCATCCGCTGGGCACCCTTGTTTTCTGGTGCTCCCAGCCGGTGTCCCCAGGGACAGTGTGGCATTGCCTGCCACGGCTCACAGAGCGTGTGCAGGTGGACAGAAGACTCCTGCAAGTGCTGGCTGTGCTGGCAGCAAAGAATTCCCTGTCTCTCCTTGCCTGGCCGCAGCCAGCCCTGTCCCTCAGCATCGCTGTGTTGGCTCAAGCCACCTACCCCAGTGGTCCTCGCTCTGGGGCATCACTGCTCCCAGAGGGGTCTGTGCTCTCTGAGGGTGATCCATGGGCCAGAACCCCCCCACCCCACAGATTTCCAGGTACTGGGCAGCAATGGGGACCTTCCTGCTGGTTCATCTGCTTGCCAGCAGCCCTGTCCCCATGCTTGGGGTGTGCTCCCCTCAGGGCCAGCATTCAGGGAGCCCACCAGCCTCATTCCCTCCCCAGCATCCCACAGTGTGCCTGGCCCCACGCCTCCTTTGCAGGAAGGTGGGAGCCAGCTACAAACCCACTACCAGGGCAGCGGCTCCGTGCAGGAGCAGGCTGTTGGGGAGGGAGGATGGCAAGGAGGCAAATGGAGCAGAAGCCAGCAATGGAGCTGGAGTAGCCATCTCCCTCCATGGTGAGCAGCCCCACACAGCCCCACAGCCTCTCACCGTCTTATTGGGCCAGTTGTACTTCTCAAAGACGTCCTGCACGCGGTCCTCACCGCCGTCCGTGAACATCATGATCATCTTGTTGCAGTTGGCACGTGTGATGTTGGACTGTGGGGCAGACACAGCCCTGGAGCCAGCAGCGCTGGGCACAGGGCTGGATGCAGCCAGGAGGACTGGCCCCAACCCATCTCTTCCCAGCCCATTTCTCTGGGGCGAGAGTGACCGGGGTGAATGGGCAGGAGGAGGGACGTTGTCAGCTGGGGAATGATGTTGTGGCTAATGCCACTCGGCACCTAATAGCACCATTCATCTTTATTTTGCCTCTGGCACAGCATCTGCTTGGGTCTGGCCCCTCCACCCAGCCCTGCTAACTTTGAACAACCCACAGGGGAGCAGCACCAGCAAAACCTTGGCTACAGCATGCCAGGAGGTGGGATATCTCCCCCAGCATCGAGGAGTACAAGGAGCCTGCTGTACAGCAAAGCCCCAAGCACAGGGCAGCAGCCAGGCACTCGGGGCTGTCCCGTTGTCCCCAGCACCCACAGGGTGCACCCTGTCCCCCAGCCCACGGCCCAGCCCCCAGCTCACGTTCTGCAGCTGGTCGAAGGCGTACTCAAAGCCAGCCTTGTAGTCCGTTGTGCCCTTGGCCACCATCCCCTGCACGTCCTCCTTGAACACCTTCTTGTTCCGGATGTTGGCCTGCACCAGGTGCTTGAAGCACGACACCGGCTTCGCCTTTTCATTGAACTGGGAGGTGAAACGGAGGGGAGTGGGTCACAGAAAGGGGACAGGGCAGACACCAGCAGGCACAAGCCACTCATCACACTCAGCCCTCATGGGCGGCAGGTGACCCAGATGTGTCCCACATCCCAGGGAGGGCTGATGCTGAGGCTCAAACTCGGCTTGGGACAAATCCAGCACTGAGCTGCATGGTGTGGGTGCTGGCAGCGGGTGCTGGCAGCGCAGGGCTCGCCTGCACCCTCACTCCTGCAGGACCCCCCAGCTTGTGCAAGCAGCCGTGCTGTGCCGTTCTGTGCCGTCACTGGGAGCAGGTGCTGCCTCTCACTTACGGCTTCATTTACTGGCAATGGGGCCCATTCATTAGGGGAGCGGTGATCCAGCTAATGGAGCCGGGCCAGACACGTTAATGAGCGCCTGGTGCTGGTGGCCAGACAGGGGAGGGGCACCCAGAGACGCACAGATGCGGTGGCACGGCCACTGTGCTGCGTGAGGTCACGAGCTGGTGACAGCCATGGGGTGCAAGGTGTCGGTGGCTGGTGGCGGACAGGAGGTGGCTGGTTGGGATCACCCCAGGAACATCTCTGCCAAATGCCCCACGGCGGGGGCAGCTTTTGCACACCGAGCCCTGAGCAGCCCTTTCCTTGCTTACGTGCAGGTGGGTGGTTAAGAAGACAAGAAATGGTATTTCTCTCTGCAGAGCCCTTAGCCAGGTGTGTGTGGGGGCAAAGGGCTCTTGTGCTGGGGAGCTGGGAGGTGCCTGGGGACACAGCCCTTCCGCTTGCCCCGTGGCACTCACCGAGGCCACGTTGACATAGTCGTCATCTGAGAGGGTGTCCAGCATCTCATAGACCGAGGTCTTCATCAGCTTGAGGGTGAGGCCGCTCACGCTGCCACTCCTGCAGGAGACAAGGGTGCTGGGGGCTTGGCAGCGAGGGAGCACAGGGCTGTGCTGTCCCACACAGCTTCCCTGTGGCCACTGGTGGGATGGTGGCACCTTGGCGAGCTGTGTCACCATCCTGGCCTGTCTAAGCCCAGCCACGGCCCCCACCGTGTACTCACACGTCCACAATGATGACCATGTCCTTTGGGGAGGAGGCACCTTGGATGTACCTGTGGGGTATAGAGTGGGGTCAGCAGGATCATTTTGGGGGGGACCCTGACTCTGCTGGGTGCAGTCCAAGAGCAAAGCCCTGCCAGGGCACAGGCACCGGGGAGCTGTGCTGGGAGCCCCGGGCACGCGGGGCCGCGGTGACCCCGTGGCGAGGAGCAGGGACGAGGTGGCTGTGGGCAGGTGGAGGCGAGGACGCGGCTCCCGCGGCACGGCACAGCAGACGGCCAGCGCCTGCCGCTCCGCACCGTGTCAGCCTAACGAGCTCTAAATGCTAAACTCTTCCATCATCGCAGGCCCTTTCCTGCGTGCTGATTATGCTGACACACACATCCATATTAAGATGCTATTTACCCCCCTGGTAGATTCAAAGGCCAGGCTGATTAGGTTATTTTTAGCTACGAGGAGGAAAAATAATAACCCTACGTAAATCTTCCCCACTGAAAACAATTAGGGAACCCTTCCTCACCCTTTGAAACACCAGGTCCTGCTCTCAGCCCTGCTGTGCCATCCTGTGTGGGAGGGGGTGGCACAGTGCTCAGCACCCATCCCCGGGCACAGCCCTGCCTCACCATCCCATTGCATGAGGCCCGATCCTGCCGTGGCTGAAGGCCAAGGGAGCCTCATTATTGGCTTGATCAGGATCAGGCCTTGCGTGAATTAATTAGTGTGTTATTAGTATCAATTACTCACCACTACTGGGGAGGACTGGGCAAGGGGCAGGGGCAGGCTCTGATTGTTAATCCCAGGGCCTGATGTTCCCTAATTACAAGTGATTACCCGGGCGGGATGCAGGATGCTGGCACATGGGGCCCTCCTGACATGGGTGCAGCATTCCCCAGCAGCCTCCTCTCATGCTGGGGTGCAGGACAGGCAGCTGCCCACGGGCCTCCTCCCTGCCAGGCTGAGAGGGGCCTCTTGGAGCCTGCCCTGCTCCCGGGGCCGGGCTGTCGGTGTTGCACAAAGCCCAACTAAGATGCTGCCTGTAATGGGTTGTGGCAGCGCATCCATCTCCGGCTGCCCGGCTCAGATGAATACCCTGGGCTCGGCAGGAGACGGCTGTGGCTAATGGGGCCATTCATCAAGGGAGGGGAAGGCGGGCGAGTGGCGCCCATGGCCCCACGGCTGCGGCCAGGATCGTGGCCCCGGAGCAGCGAAGGCTGTGTCCTGCATGGGACCCCACTGAGAGAGCAGGAGAAGGCCCCAAAGGGGGTTCCCCGGGGTGTGCTGTCCCCCAGCACGAGGGGTGCTGCTGCTCCTCCATGGCTGGGGTGACAACCAGGTGGCCAGCCTGGCCAGTGGGCAGGGAGCTGGGCTCAGTAGCCTCCATACACATCAGCAGCCCCCGCCCCAAAACAGCCTTCCAGTCCCCACTCTGCAATAACCTGCACAGGCACCCTGGCAGGGAACAGTTAATAATTAATGTGGAGCAATCAAAGGCAATTAACCATAGTAGCAGGGCTATTAATTTTCTGTCAAGGAAAAGGGGCAGCTCCTGATGTGGGCAGGGGGCCAGGCAGGGGGGAGGATCCCTTGGGATACAGGGCTCCCTGGGCATGTGCTAGAGGCCTGTGCCCACTCTCCTCTCCATGACTGCAGTTTTAGGCAGAGAGTGTGGGCAGGATGGGGCTGCAGCTCCCCCAGCTCCTGCTGATAACCAGCACTGCCACACCAGCACCTGCAGCTGGGCTAAGGGGAGCCCATTCAATCCCACTTCGCTTAGTGTGGGCTAAATGGCTGCTCAGCTATCAGAGAGCCACAGCCTGGTGCTGCCTGCCCATTCCTCTCCTCATCCTCCCAGCTCATGGTTTCCAAGCTAGCTGTTATCTCATTTGGATGGGAATGCTGGCCAGGACTGAGTGCCGGCAGCCATGGCTGTGGTGAGGGGGCATAGGGTTCTCTCCACACTTTCATCTGCACCCAAGGATTTATCTCTCCATCCTGCTGTTTTCCCAGGAAGAGGGAAGGGGACAGGGAGCCAAGCACCACAGCTCAGATGCCCCTGCCCGTGTTATGGGGTCCCTTTGCCAGTGCCAAAATGAAATGAAAAGGGGAGGGAGCTGCCTGCTCCCAGCCAGGACCCTCCTCCCCGCCCAGCACCCCCTTACCAGGGCCGCCGGCGCACGTCATAGAGGTCGATCTTATTGGGGGCTCTCCATGGGGTGGCTGTGGGGAGAAGGCAGGTGGTGAGCAAGGCAGGGCTGTCCTGGGGTGAGGGACAGGGGGACATGGGGGACAGGGCAGAGGGATGCCCAGGGCTGAGGAAGCAGCAGGCTCAGGCGGGGAGCTCACACCAATGGGTTCTGGCACAGCAGGATTACACGTGTCAGACGGCCCCCGGGCCCAGGAGGTTGCTCATCACATCTAACAGTGAAAGGGCCTCGGCTGCCCTTGGTCACAGCCCCCCTGTCCCACAGGCTGTCCCNACGCACCGGGGTAGTAGCGGGTGACGCCGGTGGCGCTGCCGAAGACCTGCCAGAGCAGGGAGGGATCCTCCTTCCGGTTCTCGATGAAGACGTCCTCCAGGGCCTGCGTCCAGTTCAGCTCGTTGAGGATGACGGTGGCTGCGGGACACAGACAGGGGCGGGGGGGGGGAGAGAGCAGTGGAGCTGGGGCTGGGCTGAGGGGTGATGGGGACTGCGGTGTCCCCAAGTGATGGCAGGGAGGGAGAGGTGTGTCCCCTCTGCCCCTTCCCAAGAAGAAGCCCATGGGGGCTTTCCAGCTTCTCCTTCACCCCCTCGACCCACTCACTTCCACAGGGCTCCAGCACCACCCTGCTGTCCCTTGTCCCCAGAGAAACGAGCCACTCTTCAGGGCTCCCCAGAGTGCTCACTGTCCCCATGTGCTCTGGGGCAGACACAGCCATCCCTGGGGACAGCTGGCCTGCCATCTCACCCCCTTCCCAGCAAAACTCCCTGTGCAAGCCTCATTCCCCAGGGACAGTCACCAGCTGGGAAACCCAAGGCTTGTGTCCCTGCGGGCCGTGTGGAGCCTCTCAGGCCCACTCTGCATTCCCACTGGCCCTGCACCTGACACAAAAGCAATTAAGATGCCGGCAAACGGCAGTTTTAAATTATTCAGCTATTAAAGCAAAAGATAAGCTGCTGGCAGCCCCAGCCTGTGATTAATCAAGGGGAGCTGGCAGAGCATGCGGGGGCTGGTGTGGCACAGGAGGTACGGGGCCGGCCGGCTGGCAGGGAGCTGGGATGGCACCTCCCTGTGCTGGCAGGGGGACCCCAAATGCCGTGGGAGGGGAATCCCACAATGACCACTGGTGCTGGGTTGCCCTGGGACTGCAGCATGGAGGAGGCAGTGGTGGGTGCCACTGCAGGAGCAAGGAGCCAGCAGCATCCTGAGACCAGGCACTGATCCCTCCTGGAGGACCCTCAATGCATTTTTGGGGTGCAAGAATTCTCAGGAGCACCCCGTCACTTTGGTATTGGGCAAAATAACCCAATGTGGTGCTGCAGGGGAGCCAGTGTGCATTTGAGGAGTATATTTAGCTCTCCTAAGCCTTCCTCCCACACTTGTCCCTCCTGGAAACATCGTCATCACCCGCTCAAGCCTTCACCGTGGTCCCAAGGCACTGCCAGGAGGTGGGTAGGTTTCACCCAGGATGAATCCTGGATCCCTCTATCCCAGCACAACTGCTGAAGAATTGTCCTTCCCTCAGGCAGCCATGCCTTCAAACCATGATTTATTCTATCCGTATCTCCCCAGCCATTCCTCAGCACTGTGCCCACACACAGCACTGTTATCTGGGCACTTAGGATGATTTCTTGTTTGGCTCTGCCACAGGACGTGGTTTTTCCCAGGAGAAGTGGCTATGAGCCGGCTGCCAGGCTGCTGCCTGCCTGGAGCAGCCCTGGGCAGTGCTGCCGGCCTTGGCGGGGCACCGGGCTGGGCCCTGACACATCCATGATATCCCTGGCAGCACCTACACCCCCAGACCCTCGGGGCCCATCAGCCACACCAGTTACTTGTCCTGAATGCAACTCCTATATCCTCCCTGTGCCCAAACACAGCCCTTTTATTATCTCTGAGCATGAATGCAGCCCCTACACCTTCCCTGGGCATGAATATAGCCCCCATACCATCTCTGTGAACAAATACAGCCCCTACACCCTCGCCACGTGCAGAGTGATGAAGCTGTGTCCATGGCTGGGATGGCTCCCGTCCCCCTCAGTCGAGGCCACAGCTGCCAGCCCCACTGGTGACATCCCCGTCCCTGTCCCCATCTCGTCCCCGTCCCCATCAGAATAAGCGCAGCCCCGCCCTGCCCGCGAGCGATTGCAGATTTAATTAAAAATGGCACAGTAAATAAAACACATATAGGATGTAATTTGTGTGTGTAGCGAGGGGTGACGGCGGCGGGCGTCGCCGCAGGGTTTAATTAGCGTGCCAGGCAGCGATAGCGCCTCTCCGCCGGTCCCACCGGGACGTGCTCCCGCCCACAGCTCCGCGGGGACTCGCCACGCTCACTGCTGTCCCTGGCAGGACAGGGTGGCCCTGTGCCCTCACCCCAAACCACTCTCTGTGGAGCAGCATTTGCGGATCCTTCCCTGCACCCTGGAGATGGCAAACACCCTGGTGTGGCCGGACACGGCCTGATCCCTGTGCCCACACACTCTGTGCCTGTGGCTGCGGCCCCCTTCCCTGCCTGGTAAGGGGCACTGGGAGGATGTCCCTGCACTGTGACCCCCCATTGCCACATCCCCTCTCCAGCATCCCTCTCTGAGCAGCTGTGACTCTCTGGAGCACGTTAATTTCCAGCTTGCTCTCGTCCCAGGGCTGAGTGGGGTGATTTATGTGGCCGTGGCGGGGCTCCAGCCGTGGCGTCGGCTGGCGAGCAGGGCTGAGCAGCAGCGAATATTTCATCCTGCGCAGCCCACCCGGCTCGCACGATGTGCTTCATTAGCTGCCTGCCCTGCGCTAGCTGGGTAATAAAACTAATTGCAAATTTCTAATCCACCGCTGCCTCGGCGGTGAAATCATCGCACCGATGCGGCTCCGAGCACAGCCGTGCCCGTAACGAGCCGTGCACCGGGAACGCTCCGCTCGGGGCAGGAACGGGAGCTCGGCCCCCATCACCACCATCACCACCCGGGAGAGCCAGGAGACCTCAGCGAGTGCCGCGGAAACAGAGGTGTGGGAACAGCGGTGCCCTGGGTGGTGTGGGGCAGCCGGGGATGCCCGTGACAGCAGGGGCTGGGGCTGGGCACAGGGTGCGGCCGGCGGGTGCTGGAGGATGCCCTCCAGCTGGGAGCGGTCCCAGCTCGGTGCCGAGCAGCCACTAGAGGGAAATGGAGACCGACTGTCACCATGTGCCACCGCTGCAGGGCGAGGTACCGGAGAGATCTGAAAGCTCAGGGACCGTCACACCGCTCGGTGGGGACTGAAGCTGGTGTGGCACATCCCATCCCATCCGCCCATCCCTCCCTCCCTGCCGGCTCCCGGGCTGGCCCACCAAGCCCATCCCCGTTTCTGGAGCAACCTGTGCCCTCCGGCAGCCACAGGGGCACGGCTGCAGGGCTGACACCCCCTGCACGTCCTGGCAGCAGGGGCTGCCCCGGGATGGCATCGCACTGTCCTGCAGTCACCATTGGCTTCCTGCGGGATCGCCCCTCCTCCTTCTCCCTTTTCATGACCTCAGCCCCAAGTAGGCTGAAGACAGGCAGCGTCCCTGCTTCGCCCTCTCCCACTACCCAGCCGTGTCTCACTCCCTTCTACAAGCAGGTCGGTGCTGCCTCTGTAGTTGCTCCTGCGCTGAGCTGCTCCATCTCTCTGAACGTCTCTGGCACCCGCTTGGAGCCTCCTCGAGCTTTGCTGAGCTCTTCTGCAGGAGGATGAGAGCCATGTGGGCACAGCTGAGCTTTACCCTGTGCCATAATTGCCACCTCTCCTTTGCTCCCTATCCCTTCCCTAATAACTCCTAATCCCTGATCTGCCTCTTTTGCCTGTGCTGAGCTCTTGAGGGTTCCTGGGGAGGGACACATTGTCAAAGGAGTCCTGATACTGTGACTCTGTCTCGTTTCATTGCGTGCCCCTCTGGGAGCCAGCCTGCCCTTGCACCAAGACCCAGCTGGGGCACCCCGAGGTGATGGTCCCTGGGGCTGCAGTGGTCCAGGCAGGAGAGGTGGGTGCCCAACCAGGCAGTGTGAAGCAGAGAGGGTGAGGAGGGGCACTCACAGCCTTTGTAGATGTCCGTGGGGATCTGCACGGCAGCGTATGAATAGTTAACCTTGGTCTTGAAGTTGTCATCATCAGTGAACTCCAGCTTCAAGGAGTTGGACTTCTCCCTCTCGATCTCTTCTCCATCGGGATCGTCCTGGGGAAGGAGCAGAGCACACGGGGTCACCCAGGGTTCCAGCCCCGGATGGATGCTGGGAATGCCACCACCTGAAGCCCATCACCACATGTTCCCTGGGGAGACCAGCCTTGCTGGCTCTCGTGTGGGTTTGGCTGTGCCAGCGCTGGTGGCACAGGGGAGCAGGTGCCAGGAGCAGGTGGGCACAAAGGCAAGCGCCGGTTACCCCTTGCCTCTCCAGCTTTGGTAGCACAGCAGGTATTAAATCAGACATTAAAAAAAAAAAGGAAAAAAAAATTCAAAAAAAGGCCTTGAAAATCAATTAGCAGCAAAAGGCAACTATCAAAGAGCAAATTAAAACGGAGTGCAGCTTAGCGCTCTGTCAATAAGCAATGCAAACAATATTTAATTATGGTGGAGAGACAGCAAATTCCCCACTGCCAGTGCTGGAACACATTTCCTCACCTTCCCAGCCCTCCTCTCCATTCCCCAGCCCTGCTGCCAGCATGGCACTGAGGGTAAAATCCCTTTGGAAAGGCAGGCAGGGCTGAGCTGGTGCAGGCAGAACAGCTGGGTGGTTGCAGACAGAGGACAGGGTGGGAGCTGAAACATGGGGCCATGTGGGGAAGAAGGAGAATGGGGGTGGACTCACTACAGAGCTGGAGAAATTGCCTCTGCCACCCTGCGAGGAGCAAAGAAACCCAGGAGAAGGGGCTGGCTCTGAGGTGCCCATCCCTGCCACGAGCCCAGCAGCTGGGGAAGGCTGTGAGATGCTCAGGGTAGGAAGGAGGGAGAGGAGGATGCTGCAGCACCTGCTCTTTGTGCTCCTGGAGCGACATCCCTGCTGAAGAGGGGCAGAGACGCAGAGCTGCCTGCCCCAACCACAGGCAGGGACAGGCAACAGTGCCGAGCCCAAGCTGGGATAGACACCTGGAGGGATGCCCCACGCTGTCCCACAGCAAAGTACCACGACACCAGGGGACACAAGGGGTAGGGGATGGTCCTGTCCTGCTGTCCTCAATGGCCCACTGCGAGCATCTCTCTCACAGGCCAGGCTCCCCTTGACAAAACCCAGGGAACAAATACCTGAATTTCTCACAGGAAAAGCCATATATTTAAAGGAAAACGATGTGTTTGGGAAATAAACTACGAAGCTTGTTCAACACTCATCCTGGCCTCCTCCCCGTTTCCCCTTCACAGATGACATGGAGAAATGTCACCTCCCCTGCAACAGCTCCAGCCGGCCAGTAAGGTGGTGACATTCCCATGACATTGAGAGGGGTGGCCAAACCATTCGCCACAGCTCGGGAGAGTAACAGGATTGATATGCAAGGTTTGGGTTTAATTCCAGCCGATGGATTGTGAGCGTAAACACGCTGCCCAGCCGACCCCGGCGCGGGGCTCCAGCTGCCCAGAAAGATGCTGAACTCAATTACAGCCGCAGTAGCCAAGCAGGAGGCAGGCAGGGACCGCTCCCGTCTCCCCGGAGCCACGTCTCCGAGATCAAAATCCAGATTATGCTCTCAATTTCACGTAAATCTGGAGAAAAGGCACAAAACCGACTGCTGGAGCCCCTGCAAAGCCGCAATGCTGCAGCAGAGGCCATGGGCTACCCGGAGAGCGGATCCGGCCCCAAGGCTGCCGTCCATGGGGGGCTCGGCTCTCTGGGGGAAAGCACACACAACAGTTCATCCCTGCAAATGTCTCTGAGCACCAGACAGTGACACAGAGGTGCCTCCTGAAAACAGGCTTTGGGATAAAGCCGTGGCCTGAGGGCATCTGCAGCACCGAAAACTCTGCTTTGACACTAAACCCTTTTTTTCCTCAGCCCAGCAAATTCCTGGTGACAGCTCCCCATCCCTCCCCATCTCAGATCAGCAGGGCACCCTGCCACAGCCCATCCGCTGCCCCTGCCACCACCAGCAGCTGGAAAATCCAACCCTCCCTCTTTTCTCCACGCTGGCATGGCTATTCCCCACTTCATCGGAGCTGGAACTACTGTATATAATTACTGCTCCTCTGTTTATCATTATTCCGTGATCTCACCCACTTCTGAGGGGCTGATTTGTATGCTGCCAGGTTCGGCGCTGTCTGGCTGCTCTCATTCATGGAGCTGTAAAGAGGCACATGTATAGATCTCGGGGACAAATATACAGCTATCTATACGTGGGGCACTTCATGCATCACCGACACCTATATGGCAAACAGACCCGCAGAGAGAGCTGATGTTATCCCAGCTACGTTTGCCCTTTATCCATAAATCCCCCAACCTCAACCGAGTTATTTCTGTTTAAGCCAGGCTGAATCTGGCCCCTGAAAGGGGGTAATTTCCAGCCACCTGAAGGCAGGTGAAGCTATCGCCAGCCCAGGCAGGGAGGGGGAGCATCTGGGATACAAGGAGACACCTTGGGAAGGCCGAGGGAAGAAATTCTGCATTAAATTTAAATTAGAGCAAAGCAGATGATTCAAGTTCTCCTGAATTTCCATCGGTTTAACTGTGAGCATCTCGGCAGGCCCCCAGCCAGATCTTGCAGCATTCCTCATCATTACATTTCAAAAGAACTTGGAAACATCTATTTATCTGTTACAGTACGTACAACGTAACACAAATAGATGCTACAGTTTGAATACATTATTTGCTACACACCATTAGAAATCGACTCCACCGCAATATATCAATATGATACGTATTTACTGCTTCAGCAAGAAGTCATTACGCCCTGAGAGCTTTTGCCATCTCCAGTGCTTTCACAGCTGGGCTGTCAGTCACATTTTCTCTTCAGTCTCCCAAAATGACAGACAGGGGACAAAACCCAGAGATGCCCCAACACATGGTGAGCACCAGCAGCGCCACGCAACAACTTTCCTGGAGGCTGCCATGCTCCGGGCGAGCGCCTGCCCTCTGTCCCATCCAGGCTGGTGCTGGCTGAGGAGAGCCAGCCTGCCCCTGGGCAGCAGCACTGTCGTGGTCCCCAGGGTTCGGAGCTGCGGATGGAGCCGGGGATGTGACCTGGCGCAGCAGCGAAGCCTCGTCCCCGGCAGCTCCCGCAGATGCGCACACCCCTGTTCATTGCTCATCTCCATGGGAACCGGCCATCACAGCTAATGACGGCTGCTTAAATGGCAGCCCCGATGACAAACGCGGGGCTGATCTGGCCGCGGCATCCCGGCAGCATCCCCTGGCCTGCCCCACTCACGCCCGATGGAGAACACACCGCACCGAGATCCCAGCACATCCTTTTCGATCTCCCAGGGGCACCCATCCATGCTCAGTCTGCAAAGGCCAGCGAAATATTCATATCAACACGCCGTGATTCTGCTAATAATGGATATAAATGCCAGCCCCCACCACACGGCTGAGAAACTCCAGGCCTGTGCAGAAGGGTCTTTCTCCTTAAATGTATCAGTTTTTCCTGAAATGCGGTGATTTAATGCCAAGGAGAGACATGGTGTGTTCTCCAGCCACACTCCTGCTTTTACAGCAGCCCAGGTTATAAATAACAATCAGCCTCTCCCGCCAGCCTGCTCCCCTATCCCCCTTCGCTTTTTTTAATCTTTGCCAAAGGTACTGTTTAGAGATCTTTCTAGACCATTTATTTTTAAATTACCAGCCAGAGGAGAGAAGTTAAAAAAAAATAGAAAAAAAAAAAAAGAAAAAAGGTAAAAGAAAGAAACTTCTGGGGCTGATAGCTTATCGTGAGGAAATCCAAATGTCACATTAGTTGAGAAAGTTGGAAGATTAAATTTTCCAACACCCTTCATCTGCTGCTGCTGACATTTAGGGGCTTTTTTCCCCCCCTCCTCCTTCTCCTTGCTGCATCTACTGAGCGGGGTGAGCAGTGAGAGGGGTGAGCAGTGAGTGGGCAGCCCCAGCCTCCCTGGCACCAGAGGGGGCTGAGGCTGGCATGGAGCCTCCCACCATCAGCCCCTCGCTCTCAGCCCTCCCCAGGAGCTCAGGAGGGAGGGTGGGTGGGCGCTGGAGGGCCGACCTT